>OX578154.1:49330916-49338416 GCA_951213105.1 Amaurobius ferox
GTATCTGTGTGTCTATCTGTCTGTGCAGATTTTGTATCCACTCAAACTAAAAAGTAACGGAGTAAACTAAAAGTAAGTCACTTATAGGCGAATCAGGTACTGATTAGTTTTGGGTACGATTCGGGATAAAAGAACCCACCTTTTTGCGAAATGGCCCGCAAAAGTTTTATCCACTCTAGCTGTAAAACTAATGGATCGACTTAGTTATACTCAATCTTTTCTTTTCCAATTTCAATGCCTTCCCACCAGTGAAAGAGCTTAGAAATCATGATTTCACTTTTCATTTTAAAATCAAAGGCCATACATTCTGCCCATAGTTCCAATGTTTCTTTTGATACAGCTCTATTATATTTAGTTACTAGCCGAACACCCGTTGAAAATTAACAGTCTCGCAATAAGCAACCCCTGAATATTGTCATTTTCTTAATAATTCGCGTTTCACATTTATTCGGCAAATCGAATATTTTAGTGTACGGAACCCCCTAAAAAAGAAAATATTGTACATTTTAAATTGCGCACGTCTTTCTTTGGAACTATCTACCAGTACACCAAATTAAAGCCTCTATCTCATCCCGAAGCATACTATTTTATCATCTCCCCTTTCGAACGTTTTTCTGTGGAGCACACCCATAAATGAACATTTTTGAAAAACTCTGTTCGCCTTGGGTTTCTTATCAGATGATTGACTCATATACCAAATATCAAGTCGCTATCACATTTCAAAGGAAGCTTGTCTCAATTATTCCGAAAATCGAACATATTGGTGTTCGGCATCCCCTAAATTTGCAAATATTGGAAATCTGAAATTGCACACTTTCCTCCTTTCAGATTATCTACCTGTACACTAAATTTGATGTCTCTATCCTATCATGAAGCATGTTTTTCTATCACTTCATATTTCGAACGGTTTTCTTTGTTGCACCGTCTTAAATAATCATTTTTGAAAAACCGTAATAATCTTAATGGTTTTTTATCAAGTGATTACCCCATATACTGAATTTCAAGGCTCTATCACATTGTAAAGGAGGTGTTTTTCATTTGTTCGTCAAATCGAACATTTTAGTGTGCTACACCCCCTACTATAGCAAATGTTGGAAACTGAAATTGTACACTTTCTTCCTTTCTAACTATCTACACGTATACCAAATTTGAAGTCTCTATCTCATCGCGAAGCATGCTTTTTCTATCATTTCGCCTTTCGAATGCTTTTCTGTGGAGTACCCACCCCCCTTAAATATACATTTTTGAAAAACTCCATTCTTCTTGGGTTTTCTATTAAATGATTCGCCCATATACCAAATATCAAGCCTCTATCACGTTCTAAAAGGGGTGTTTCTACTTCATTTCAAAAATCGAACATTTTTGTGTGCGACACCCCCTAAAGAAGAAAACATTGGAAAACTGAAATTGTACACTTTCTTTCTTCCAAACTATCTACCCGTACATCAAATTTCAAATATCTATCTCATCCCGAAGTATGTTTTCTTATCAATTCACTTTTCGAACGCTTTCCTATAGAATACCCCCTTAAACGAACATTTTTGAAAAACTGTATTCGTCTTGGGTGTTTTCATCAAATGATTAGTCCATATACCTAATTTCAAGCCTCCATCAAATTTTAAAGGAGCCGTTTCTAATTTATTCGGTAAATCGAACATTTTAGTGTGCGGCACCCCCTTAAGTAGAAAATATTAGAAATCTGAAATTGCACACTTTCTTCTTTTCGAACGATTCACCCATACACCAAATTCAAAGTCTCTATCTTATGGCAAAGTATGCTTTCCTATCATTTCACTTTTCGAACGTTTTGGTGTGGAGCACCCCCTCTACAGAACGTTTTCGAAAAATTCGATTTTTCCAGGGAGTTTTATTGAACGATCGAGCCGTGTACCAAATTGCAAATCTCTACCTATTCAGGAAGTGCCTAAAAAGCGTGACATACAGACAGATGGACAGTCAGACGGGCAGATGGACAGACAAACAGACAGACGGAGACTTGTCAATTAGTATATATAGATGCTAATAAAGGCAATACGCTGAATCTGTAGTTAATCCCTGTTGATGTACCCGATAAGATGCCCATAGACAATAAGTCTTTCAATAACTTTAAGGTAGATATCTTTACGGACTTCTGTTCCATATTTAAAAACCTTTTCAAGACTTTGTAAATATTCGTTGGAACCCTGCATTTTTCTAAATAGACTAGACATCTCTGCTGGAAACACTGTTAAATGCATTTGCGATATCCAATGAGAAAAGGCAAGTGCTTATCCAGAATTCTTATTATTGTTTTAATAAGTTGTCATCGATTTAATGGCTTCTACTCTGCTTTTTGTTACTAAACCTACCGTGGTTATCACTGAGTAAATTGTTAACTTCCAGGTGGTATGCCTATCGCTTAGTTATCATTTCATCAAAGAGCTTTTCCTAAACTGGGAATAGGCAGATAGATCTATAGGCAATTTGTTATTCCAGATAATTTCCCTTGTTGGGCATAAACACCACTTTAGCTTACTTCCATATATTAAAAAACACACCGAGTTCCAAATAATGGTTATGGATCAATTTAAACCAGTCTTTATCTGCATAGAACATTTATTTTATGATTTCAAAGGGTAATCTATTATAACCTGGTTCTTTCTCAATGGTCATTCCTTTATTCTTCATTTCTTCCTTGGTAAACGGATTAATGACTTATCTTTTGTAGGTTGTCTCCGCATTTATTTCATCAATGGGAGGAAAATGATGTTTTATCACCTCTTCGATTCACTTGCTATATTCCTCTGCATATGTTTTGTTTTCTTTACGGATCTTGCTATACCTGCTCCTTCTTTCCTTTTATCTCTAGCTATTCGATACGTAGAACTGAAAGAATTTATAATGACTACGATCTCAATATGCCCCATGAAGTTTATTGCTTTAGCTTTTATAATATATTTCTTGCAGATAGCAAATTCATGCTTAAACTTAATCTTGCGAATAAGTTTTAAATCAGCATCTTGGTTTCCTTATTTAATAGCATCCTTAGTGTCCATATTTACTGCGTTTTACAGTAAGTCAGCAATCAAACAGCGTTCATTTTCTTGTTCATGGGCTTCTTCTTCTTCAGAGACCTCTGCTAATGATATATATCAACCGATCTCTCGTCTATAACCTGAACAAATTGATTCATGTCTTCCTTATATACATTCTTATTCTTATAATTTTTAATTCTTTCTGCAATTTCTACTTTAACTTCGAGCCAATTTAGATCTTTCATATTCCGTAGTCTAAATAATAACACTCTTTGTTAAAGAAAAAATCCATTTAAAAGAACTATCTTTGCAAGACAATTTATCAAGCAGAATTATATTTTTTCCTATTTTACAAAAAATAAATGCTCGAAATATGGAGGGCTTCCACATGGTCTGACCATCCAACAAGCTTATATGGATCTGACGTTTAATTTCATTCGATTGTTTCAATTTATCTGTGAGATGGATTTTCCTCAGACTCACAGAAGGATATGCAGGCAGATAGATAGATACACAGTCTTCATTGATTGAAAATAATGGTTAATTCGCATGCAGGGATGCTAAGCATGCATATCCAATTTTTGACCCCAGCAAATTGATTTTCCGATTTGTATAATGATACCAGGATTCGACTGGTAAAGAATGGGTCAGAGGAAATGACACCTAAAATGATTTTAAATCAGACATTAGTTTATGAACAGTAAATAAAAATAGAACTCGGACTAAATCTCATACTGTTGAGCAAACTCCGTTGAAGTCCAAGCCGAATAAGCAACATCAGGAAGGATGATACCATTCTGCATCTAACCAGGACATACTCATAAAACCCCATGGACTGATGCACCAAGCATCACCAATCAGATTTCGGGATCTTGTAGGTAAGATACCAAAGAGCTATTATGTTTTGCAACAGTAAAATCATAGGAATGACCTGATAAAGTGTGGATCAGATGAAACAGCACCTAAAGTAATAATAAATTAGGCGCCAGTTTATGATCAATAAATGAAAATGAAACTTAGACGCAATTTTATGCAATTTTATGTTTAACCTCGCTGCGGGTCAGCCAACTCGGAAAAGCATCGCCAACAAGAGGAGGCACTTTCGCATCCAATCAGGATAGACACACAAAAAAAAGCATACACTGATGAGGGACAAGCTACACCAGTACTCAAGGGCCTTGGTGGTAGGCGTTTCTCTTTGGAAACGGAATTCAAGAAAAGTTTGCCCAAATAAAAGAACAAGAAAAGAAGTTTTGTTTATAAAATTCTTTAGAAGCGGCGAAAAGTAAATATATCCAATTTGTGCTGTCGCTTTAAAAACTCAGGACCAAAAAACTTAAATCTCTCAAGATGAAAGCATAAAAAAGACGGAATTCTGCCGGTGTTTCCTGCAGTTACTAACACCAAGTCTGTTCAGATGCATCAATAGGTTTTACAGTACCACTTGGCGCGATAGCCCAGTGGTTAGCGCGCGGGGATTGCACACAGACGACCCGAGTTCGATTCTCACCTCTGCCAAGTGACGCCGTTTATTGCGTAAGTGACGCCGAGTGTATAAGAAATGCTGCATTTCTTTAAACCAAAATTATTTAGCTCATGGTGTCTGCAATATAGCTGAATGAAACAGTCATTGATTTTATATAAAGAAGCAGACGATTTTTCGATAAAGTTTTAAGCATAGAGTTGAGTTACTTGTGCCTCCATGGTTTTAAGTTTTTAAATAAAATATACTATTGTAGTATTGTGATGAATGAAGGGAATGGAAAAAAATATGAATGATATGCTGTTTTTATATAGAGATTCAGGCGATTTATATTTCGATGTTATAAAGTTCAATTGTTTGATGAATTAAGTTCAATTGTTTTCGATGAAGTTTTCAAATATAATAACATACATTATAATAAATATTACCGAGGAAGTTATCGAATTTTAGAGTTGTTTAAATGAAATTGCATTGAAGTTGGAAAGTATTTCATAATCAATGCTTTATGCATGATTGATCTTTCCTGTTTAGTGCTATAGAGATATTCTATAGTTGTGAAAATAACAATTTTACGCACATTCAACTGCCATCAATTCTGGTCTGCGATAAAACATAATTTTGTTAAACGTATAAAGCAGTAAATAGCTTAGTCAGCAAAGCTATTAAATTGTCCCCATGTTGACTGGAATAATGCTTCATATCCACTCTGCGCGAGTTTCTCAACTCTCACATTTAACATAATGAAATCCTGATTAACGGCGGAAGGAGTACAAACCATCTTCGCATTTAAATCTCCCGATGAAGATTATGCGTTACTGTAATATAATAATCGGATCCCAAAGTCAGAGGAAGATAATAAGTCAAGCGCGTTTAGTAAATTAATTCTGAAAATTTATTTTCTCGTACAATGTATATTGTAAAGCTCTTACCTAAATCGGAACATGGATGATATTTTATCTTGAGATTTCCTGACCTAGTCACGCCCTCATATATATATATATATATATATATATATATACATATAAAAATAAGTATATCACGAACGGAACTCCTATTTAAGTAAAGGAGAAAACAGAAACCTTACAGAGGATGTGGCGCATAGCAGCTCTGCATCCAGAGTGGAATACAAGGATATAAACAAGAAGAAAAAATAAGCGAGAACAGGAGTGACCATATGATTTGCATAGAATGGCTGGGGTGGATTGCGACACCCCTTTCCCGCTTAAAGCAGCTTTTACGACCCGGGCAACGCTCACGGCACCAATGTAACTCAATGGTCAATCTCCCACATGTGCAAAGACAGAAGCACCCGAACGGACAAAAGAGCAAAGATGGAACCAAGCATGGAAGAGATACACCTTACTATCCAGCATGAAAACACAACATTTTATAAGGGAAAGTCGCACATGCGCGAAAAGACTTCAAGATGATAGGATCGCAGATATGAAAATATATATGATTAAGAATTCTCATTTAGAATCAAACAATATACAATTTCTTTCTTTGAAAAAGGAATAGTAATAATGTTGTAAAAAATATCTAGGGTAATTTCTTTTTAATGCATCATTTATTATTTTATTACATTCATGAATGCAGTCTTTTTTAAAAGTACTGTAGTTTCTGTTTCTTCTGAAGTACCCGATAATAATATTTCTGAATATATTTTTAGTGAGGTTTGAATTCCAATCAATAATATTATTAATTTTGATATTGTATGAATTTCTCTTGTCGTGTATGGTTGTATAAATTCCATACTGTTGGTGCCTTCTTATTGACAAATCCAGGAAGTCTGTCGATCCATCCTCATTGATCGGGTTTTCAATTAAGTCCAATTCCCTTGGGTAGAATGCAAAATCTATGTCAGGGGTGTTTGCATAACCCCCTAATATCACATCGTCAACATAACGGAAATAAGGTATTTCCGATAATAGATGGGTTCCTCTTTCATATTTGGATAGATAAATATCCGCCAATATTGATGAGCATGCACCACCCATGGGTATGCCTTTGACCTGTTTGTAGAAATGCATACCGTCATATAGTATGTTTTCATTTAAAACCAACTCAATCAAATCCAAATATCTTCTGAGAGTTATATATGGTTTTAAATTATACTCTTCATGTAATTCTTTCAAGATCATTTGTAGGTTTGTTAAATCGATGTTATTAAACAGATCCCTGAAATCGTAGCTTCTGAAGTTTAAATCTTTATGGCAAAATTTCAGTCGGTCTATCAATTCTTGTCCGTTTTTTAACATTATGGAGTTTTGCTTTTTAATATCAGTCATAACATATTGGAGTAATTTCAGAAGTTTTTTATTTGCATGTTCTAGGTATGATCCGCATCCCACTGTTACAGTACGGAACTTGACTGGCTGTTTGTGTAACTTGGGAATGAGGATCAAGTATGGAAATTTTACTGATTTAATATCCATACCAATTCTTTTATACAGTGCTTTTATTCTATTAGTGATGATTGATTCGTTACTAGGAATTAATGTATACATGGCACAATCCTTATAGCATTGTGTTAAAGTATCGACATAGAATTTTTTACACGTGAATGCAAAATTCGATACGATTTTGTCGGTGTATGTCAATACGAATTCTTCATTAAAATGTTTGATTGAAAACGGAAATTGAGAACTCCCAGAATCCTTGTTTCTTCTCGGGTAGAATTGGCAAAAAGCACTGTAAAAGGCATATTTCCATGCGTTAAAAGTTTGTACAGGTATACTGTGTTTGACAGCCATCTTGTATATGAAGGTTTCCAGATCGTAATTAAATTCATTATAAATATCATTATATTCTTGTATTCGGTACTTAGTACCAAGTTGTAATAAGTTTTTGAGTTTATTATCTTTTATAAAATCTAAGTTTCCAGTAATTATATGCTTGTGGTAGGGATCACAATGTATATTTTTATGACATTGACAGGATTCAATATTAAATGAAGACACGGTTTTACATAATTTATTGTAGTTGAATAATCTTCTACCGTTG
>OX578154.1:49343416-49563416 GCA_951213105.1 Amaurobius ferox
CAAAAATATGGTAAATGTGTACTGTAATTGGATATTGATATTGAAATATTTCGTTGTAATTATTTTTCTCTGTAAAGTCTTATCTCAATAAAATATTGATCGTCCTAGAAATGCACTTGTATCTCAATATTTCATTGATATTATTCGACTTATGAAAATTATAAAAACCGTTCTTTATGGCCGACAGCAAGCGTCTGACAGTTTTATTGGCAAATGCAAGCAAATTTGAAGAATCTATTGCATAATTTAAAGATCATTACATGGTGCAGCATTAAGTATAGAAATCAAGAAGTAAAGGCGAGGCATAATACAATTTAAATTTACTATCGCCAAATAACGAATTCTTATCATATGATGTAACATTGAAATTAGTTCACGATCTAAAAATGAAGCGACAACAGGCTTGGACAGTCGAAAACTTAGAAGGCTTAATAAGGGCTTGTATGCCGGACGTGAACATCAGAGTATTATAGCATCAGATATGGTGCCATGAAATGATGAAATTGTATGGGACATCTTCCAATATAGTTATTCGAATAAAGGTTATAATCTCCATGTAACTAAGTTATTATCATCAATTGAGCATATTTTCATGAGAACCTAAAACTTGGAACTAAGCATGGTATTGACTCAAGGTTTAGTTTGCGAGCAAAGCTTTGTTTAGTAGTGCTTAAATAATGTTTCAGGATGGGCGTATTCTAAACGAGCATTATAGTGTTGAGCTAAATAATTCTCAAGTTAAAGATATTATATATTGTCTTATAAAGATTTCCGTACAATTATCTTTCATAAACTGTGACGAATGTTGTCTCAATTTTAATGTTGTCTCAGTTTTATTAATGTTGTCACAGTTTTATCAAAATAAACGCATAAACTGTATTTAAGGCAATTATTTTTATAATTATATAGTTGTATTAATGATTTCAAATTCAATATCATATGCGTATAAGTATAATGATTTTACCAGCATGAATGTCTGATAAATATACTTTGTTTGACTGATTTTAACAGCCTACTCCAAAGCACTTAATTTTTAAATATATAGCAGTGAATAGTTTTATCGGCGATAATATTAAATTTTGATCAGGTAGACACTAATAATGATTAAAAGTTAGGCTGCCTCTGTTACGTTTAACGTCCTAATTAACTACAAAAGGAGTGTGTGTCGTCTTCAGATTTGCATCTTGCTTAGAAAATTATGTTTTACGGTGACTTAATATTAATTGAAACAGAAAGACTGAAGTGCATATTCAATCGCATGTCTAATTATTGTACTTTTAGTACAATGTATTTGGATAAAATTATAGAAAGCCGTGAATAATACATCTTGAAAATTGAAATATTACATCGAATGTATCACAGTTGAGCTTGATGTGTTCTTTAATGTTTTAAGGCATTAGGTGACCTTGAAACTGCGTTCTAAATTTATGAATTTGCAACTACTTTAATGAATATTTTAATGTACCATTATAAATACTATGTACAAAAATAATAGAATATATTTTTATATTTTTGAATATAATTTATAGTTCTTTGATTTCCTATAATTTGTTCTTTTAAATATAAATATTTTCTTATGTTCTAATTTATATTATTACTTTCCTTATATCAGATTTTTACAGTTATATAGAAGGAAAGTATTGTGACGGGGTCGAAAATTCGAATTCGAGTTTTCGGCGGGAGATCACGTTTCAAGCATCCCTGATCACGAATCAAACATTTTTGAAGTGATGTCTGTCTGTGTGTGTGGGAGGGGTGTCATGTGGGGGGGGGGGGGGGTCTGTTAAGACGATACCTGACGAACGAATGGACCGATTCGAACGAAATTTGATACAAATATCACAATCCATAAACACTGGAAACCTATTGTTTTTATACGCAATCGAATATTCAGAACCCTTCTAAATTTTCGAGTGAAATTCTGAAAAAATCGTCAAAAAAACAAAACATCTAATAAATTTACGCAAATAGACATTTCTTATGTAATTTTTCATTAGAAAATGATTGACATAAATGTTAGAACTCTAATATCAACCGTTCTCGAGATATTGTACATTTTTCAAAAAAATAATCAAAAAATCATATAAAATAAAAAATAAATTCCTTCTGAAAAACATTCTCACTTTTCATATGTAATACCATGCGATAAATTGGGTGACATCATTATCGTGGATCTAGCTCGTTCCATTCATGAAGAAAGATACTTTGAGTAATACTTTTGTATTCGAACTCCAATAGTCATTTATCTGCTGTAAGAATAACTTATTTCTTCGTCCATAACGCTTGGCGAGATTTTGTCGACGAATTTGGTGGAATGTCGCCAACTTGGCGACTATTTTTCAAATGTTGCTAAATTAACGAAAAACTCGCCAAATGGATAAAATGACGCTAAATCAATGACTACTCATTGATGATGACGACATGGAAAACGATCCGGCCATCCAAATGGTTTCTCTAAGTCCTCGGACGAGACGGATGGTCTGGGCTTTCGACATGGAAAACGATGACTCTTTGACGAAAAGTCAATATCTTGGAAACAATATAAATAACTACTATAAAAATAATCTATTTTTTTACTGTAAAAGTAGTAAATTCATCGCATTATATAAGGAAAGTTCTGTGCTGCCCACATCAGATTTTTTTGTACAACTTTTATTTATAAAATGTATTAGTCTGTATTCTATTACTTTAGAGATAATATTTTATATAAATAAATATCTACTTTTGTAATACATAATATGCTTTAATTGATTCATACGCATTATATAAACATTTCTTAAGTCGCGTTGTGCAAAATTTCGGGAAATTCTAAGCTATATGTATCCAGTTATGTTTATTCAAGTAGCTGCATTCTGAAACTCTACCACGATGTTAGTGTAATTGTTATGATTGCATTTCGAAAGCTTAACACCCTGCTAAAACTCTTACCAGGACTTGTCCGTTGAAATACGAATCCGCTAGATCATTTGACTAAATGAGTGTTATTTATGCGTGGTATAAAAGCAAGAGCACCATTTTCTGATGGCGTTTTCGGTCTTCTTGACTTTTTCATTTGCTCTCCTCTCCATGTTCGATAGCTGAAGAATCTTCGACTCTGAAGAATCGGCGACTGGCCAGTCTTTGGTTCGAACATAGCCGGAAGCATTCCTTGAGATAGACTTGACTAGATGGCCATTATGACTTTATGGCCATTATGACTCGATGGCCATTATGTTCCTTAACTTCACAGAACCGTGGTTGCCTACTCGATTATTTGTCGTTTCTGCTAAATTTGTCCTTACTTGATCTTGTTTCCAGGCACCCTACCTCTTCCGGACTGAAGGCTATTCTCAAAAAGCAGTGTTTACGGTCGACAGAACTAGCAATCTTCCAAGCATCTGCATCTCCATTTATCCAGACAGCGAAAGTTTGTCCGAATGATCAGGCATCCTTCCCAATAAGATTTGCGCTTGTGAACTATCTTTTAGGCTTGTGTGTCAAGTACAATCTACACGTCAAATGAGTCAAAAATGTCAGCCATTAGTGTTAAATGGAACCTGCTGGTCCTTTTCACATTGCACTAGTAGTCCAAGAACCAACAACGATTTTACCTACCTCATTGGGTACAAAACGTTTAACCATTGCACGTGGTAGAACTTTGCCTTATCAACGAAAATCCGTGAGTCTGGTAGTCTCCCCCAGGTGGCCATCGCCTTAGGCGTATTTATGAAATAGGCTAAAATTTACATATATTGATCTCATCCCGTACATGGATGAAATTGGTATCAAATGGTAGATTTTTACTTTCCATTAACGGATTTATAAGTTTAGTAATCGCTCTAGGTAGCAGTCTGCAAGCCAAATGTCTCAAAAGTCGAAAATTTGACACTTTAAGTATCTGTGTTTCAAAATCGACTTTATGGCGACACTCATCCAGCGATTGATTTGCATAAAGCCACTAGATCAAGTGATATCAGGAATTAGCATAAATGCAATTAGCATAAAAACTTTCTTTCTTGATCTCCAGAGACTATATGATTTCCATGCTCAATGCCTCTGCACTGGAACATAAAAGCCAGCCCCAGAACTTTCTCATCAACGGTACGGACATTCGTATTCGGATGACTACGTTCACGCGCTCTATGATGTAGCGCCATGTTATGTAAATAACTTGTAAACATAGTTAGTAAGTTCCTGTAAATAAACTTATCTTTTATAAATGCTTCTTTAATAATTACGATACGACATCGCAACTTCGACATAGAGTGGTGACCCAGACGTGATCCTTTTCGTCCTCTAAGGGTTTTAGTGAAAATGCGGGTTTCAATCGATCAATGCAGTTTTTTGTAAGCGGATGTCCACTGTGTAAAATTTGTATGTGTGTGCACACACTGGGAAAGGTCTGTAATACAGTGTCTGCAACAGTAGTCGTACGAAGTCGTTTCGTACAAAAACATGAGTTGACTTGGGAATATCCTTGTGGATGAAAAGAATTTTTGAATGGCGTGAAGCGAGAACTGGTCTTAGCCGTTGTATTTGTAGTCGTAATTGTAAAATGAATTCATGTGCATATTTTGCGATGTCTTTTAATGATGTGTCACGTAAGAATTCACATGACAATCATAAGGATGTGCCGTAGGTTAATTCTGCAAGGGAAGATTTTAGATTTTCTTTGATTGCTGATCGGATTCCTAAAAGTACTGTTGGTAGTATTTCTATCCAAAGCTCCTTTGGCAGCGTATTGCTAAATTGAGTTGGCGGTGGAAGCGTTCCACTTTGGAATTTGCGGCAGTATTATCTGTCGTTATGGATTTCCGACTTCCTAAAAATCTGATTTGGTGATAAAATAAATCGATTTCGAATTCTCGACCATGGTCAGTGCTTATGGCATCGGGTACTCCGAAACAAAAAATCCAACCAGAATCAAATGCTTCTAATGCGGTGGCTGCTATTTGATCCTCTAATAAAATGGCTTCAGGTCAACGTATGAGACGATCGACACAATTGAGTAGATATCGAAATCCCTTCGATACTGGTAAAGGTCCTACTATAAATGGTTCTTCTATGTAAATGGTTCTACAATGTAAATGGTTCTACCAATGATATCTGCCATTAGGTGTATTGAAATTTCCTAAAGGTGATTTTGTGTGTCGATGTGTTTTTGGATGTTGTGAAACATTGGTTGTGAAATTGAATTTTTTCTGTTGAGGTATCACATTGAAGTATGGTGCCTGATAGATCAATAGCTATACCTTTTAGTCGTAACGAAGGATAATATTTTTTTAGATCGTTTAGTTCGTAATCTGTTCGTAATCAATGTTTTTGCTATTGCTTCATGTGGTGCACATTAAAAAGAAATGTCTAGAATACTATTATTATTTAACATTATAATTTTGTTAACTTAAACTCAATATACTATACATGGTCGTAAATTGAACGTATTCGAGGAACTCACTATATTGTGCATTGCGTTGCTTGCCTCTGATAACCCTCCAGTTATTTACCTATCGGCCGAGTTCTGTAAAAAAATATTAATTAATATAATATTAAATTGATTGCACTATTTTAACTTTAACAATAAAACATTTATTAACAACATACCATACTCATTTAATTCATTACGCAATTATTAATATTATTTCGGCGGAGGGAGACAATGTGAGACCATTATTAAAATGCCTAAAAGGTGTTTAGACCTGTGATTTTTAATGGGCATATACCTTAACTTTCAGCTTTGACCATAGATCATTAGTCTTACATCAGCAAATCTAACTGGCTGTAACTCTGCGTGTTTGGCTCCATCTCGTACTTCTGATTGCACTGCAAATTGATCTAGCCATCGAAGTCGTTCTTTTCATCTATAGTCACACTCGTAGTCGACACATCTTTTTAAGTTTCGTGCTCCTTAATTTCGATCTGAAAACCTAGTCTATTTCTCACTAAATGTTCTAGTTCTTATCTTTTTCGTTCTATCTTAGGTTGTGGCTCTTTTGCCTCAGGACTGTCACTCCCCCTTTGCTCTCACTTGCGGCCTTCAGGGTTATGCTACAAGCTTCTCAATTGGTTAACCTTTTACCCAATGGCGCTGCTTCACCTTATTTCTTATATTCGTTCTACCCCCTCTGTCTTGACACCCCTAAATTCATGATTTTGGTTGGCCTTTGGGTCAGCGTGTCGTAAATACTGGCGTCATTGAGACTGAGGTTTGACGTTTCAGACACAATACATTGCTGGCTTAAAGCTGTCTCACAATACCCAGTGTAAGATCTATTTCTGGTCTCACACTTCGTAATCCAGCACATTTGGTATATGAATCTATTCTATGAGAGGAAGTGCGTAAGCTACTATATTTGTTGAACCGGGAAAGTATTATATATTAGTAGTAAATTGACTGATATATTCCAGGTGTCTTATCTGACGTGAAGTCATTTTTCAATTTTTTTGTTGAAACGCAAATGTTAGAGGTTTATGATCGGTGTATAAGATAAAATATCTTCCTTATATCAGGTGTCGAAAGTGCTTTACGGCAGACAATGCTCACGGTCGTAGGAGCTGTACTTTCCGTTCTGCGGCATTTAGCTTGTGTGAAAAGAATACTCATGGACATAACTTTCTTTTTTGTTTTTGTTGAAATGCCAATCTTATCGCTACTAAAGATACGTCTACCGATAGTTAAAATTCATCATTTGTTATAGGATAAGTTAATAGTGATGCACTTTAAAAAATTTTTAAATGCTTGAAAAACAGTTTTTGTGCTTTCGGTCCAATGTACTTGCGAACTGTCGCGTTTTTTTTTTGTTTACATGTATTAAATCGTACAGAACAAAAATAATCTTAAAATCTGCGCAGCTTTGGGTAGTGGAAAATTTTGTATGAAGTTACTCTGTCTGGTAAAGGAGAAATGCCTTCTACAGTAACCATGCGTCCTAGGAATTTTAATTAAGATTAGCCAAAAACGCATTTGGAAGTATTTATTGTACTATGCGTAAGTGGTGCTTGGCTTTGTTGTTGGCCCCTTGGTGCTTGGCTTCATTTTCTGAAGCGATTAAACAATCATCGATATATACTAAACGAGAATTTAATCATGTAAGACTTTGTGCATGAATCTTTGAAAGGTTTGAGCTGCGTTGCATAAAGCGAATGCAATTGTAATGTCGATATTCAAATCGAATTACTTTTATGTAAAATATATAAATATATGTATTATATTTCTTTATATACAGTTATGTTACAGATTTTAATTCTGCCTTGAAAACCCCCTTTTGTCGTTTTATGTGTTCTCGTGGAATATATATTATTCTTAAACCGAAATTAAAATCATTTCTAACGTATTATTTAAAATGTGCGAGCGCTTTGAGAGTTATTTCTTCTGTTGAGTTCAAGGTCTTTTTGGCAGTCGAAAATGGAAGTGCCAATGTAAATAATTTCATAGTTTCTATACATTTATGCTGCAGACGATAATGAAATATTGCAACGCTTGTTTATAGCAGGTGGCTCTCCAGACATCCTGTCGAGACATACTGGCGTTTGGCCGTGAGAACCTTTCTCGGCGAGAAAGATCATGAATGTTTTCTATTGGCTGTGACGGACTGGAAGCTTTCGTCCAGGTCCGTGGAAATGTTGGCTGAAAAGGTATAAAAAGCCGTGCACACCTTTTCTCGCTCTCTTATGCTCTTTTGCCCTTCTGCTCTTACGACTTGGAAGGCAGTTCACGATAGCAACGCTCACTCCGAATCTCGGGAGTCTGACCTCCAGGCAGATTCCTAGAGATTCGTGAGCTGAGTAATGCTGCCTTTATAACGTCCATCTTTGGTGCGATCCCGAGGTTAATACCGGGAATGGAGTAACGTCGAAAATACACGTAGAGCGAACCCGATGCTCATTCCGGGATTATTACTTAACATCGAGCGGGCTTGTGGAATGCTCCCGAGGCTCATACCGGGAAGGTAAATCGAATCGTCGCTACCCGAGTAGTTCTAAAGAATGATGCCATCCGTCCAGGCTGGGCCATTCTGGAAAAATCCCTGAATGTGTATGCCGACCTTTCATTCTGAAACACCGATTCATCGCCGTGTGGGTGAGTGGCTGATGGTGAGAACTACTACCTTACTTACAACGCCTTGATGACCGGGGTAAGCGACTTTTAATGTATAACTTCATGAGAGAGAGATCGTAACGGAGAGTGAAACCATCTGTTGAGTTTTGTAACTTCAATTTAATGTTTATTCTAAAATTTAATTTCTGTTTGATTAATTTTCAAAAATGCTTTATTTTACCTCTCAGAGTGCTCGTCCCGTAATGTGGCCATACCTATGTTTGATATCAGTATGATCTGTTGTTTGCCACTTAGTATTGCATTATGTGGAAGTATAGAGGCTTTAAAGCCAGTGGCGTTCTGTTAAAATCTGCGCATGTGTCCAGTGGTGAGCTGAAAGATTCAGCTGTTGTATCTGATATACAAATTGAATTTAACTTCTTAAATAAATGAAAATTCATTTTAACTTCAAAATTCTGTGTATTTATTTGTGTATTGAAATTCCTTTTGATTTTTGTGAAGAAGAAAGTTTTTAAAGGTAAGGTTTTGATTTTGAATGTTTTCAGGTATTTAGGTTCTTCTGGGCTGTAGGTCATCGCGGAGATTTACTTCTCCCGACAGGAGTGTGTGGACCTGTGGGTTATTTTTGCGGCATTTATTTGATCATGGTTTTTGTATTGGTGCTGGTGCTGGTGTGGCTAAATTCTAAATTAAGAGGTCACGTTTCATTCATTATAAACCCCGCCATTACACAATGAACATAAATTCAAATAGTCCGAACGGCGTTATCACCGCCGTTTCAGAGACATCATCATGTTCTACTAAATTGAGCGTAGAAAATGTCTTTTTATTTTCGAGGTCCTGTGCAAAATCGTGTATATGAGCTATGGGATATCTATCTGGAATTGTTACTGCATTTAGTTTTTTGTAGTCTCCGCATATTCGAAATCCGCCGTCTTATTTCGTTATGACTTGTATGGGGCTCCCAAGTGGGCTTTTTGATCGTCTACAAATGCCTTGTCGTTGTAGAAATTTGAATTGTTTTTGACAGATTTTAGCTTGTCTGGAGCTAATCGTCTTGCTTTTGCATGAACTGGAGGTCCTCAAGTTTGAATGCAGTTGTTTGTATTGCGTTTTGCAGCTTGTAGAGATTTGGTTTGCGTTAAACTTGGAAATTCACCGAGCAACGGAGCATAGGTTTAATCGTTGCTCACTGTTGTCAGCCAAGTGCGGATATCTGCGCCGTACTTCCTTTTATACTGACTTTTATACAGCTGTCGATTAGTCTTTAATTTTTCATGTCGACCAGTAACCAAAATTTTGTTAGGAAGTCGGCCCCTAAAATTGCTCGAGAAGCATCGGCAATTACGAAATCCCAAATGCAATTTCGATGGAATCCAAATTTCATGAAAGCAATTGTTTCGTTCCAAACGTTCTTATTTTGGTTCCGTTTGTTGCCTATAACGGGAATTCTTTCTTTGTCGTGGCAGTATGCCTATTGCTTGGAAGAACAGATATCAGACCACCTATGTAATTTTGTGTGATACCCAAAAATATCTTCTTTTTCTGGATTGCAATCGATATCCTGATTGTAATCGGATTCGTATTCTGGATTGATCAGTAGTTTGCAATTTTTTAGATTGTTGCCCTACTTTTTTTTCAGATTTGCAACTTGAGCTTCTAAGCGCGAAATATGGCTATTCTTTGCTACCTCTGATACTGTGAGTGATGTGGAAACGTCGCATTTCTGCTAAAACCCTTAGAGGATGAAAAATAAACATCTACACCGGTTTCTGACTCAGCAACACCTTCCACCGATACCTCCACAATAAGCAGGTATGGAAGACATGTTCATTTCAGATGCCCAGTTCTGTCACGATGAGGGGGTGTACTATGGCGACACTCCTCCAGCGATTTGCATAAAGACTCCAGATCAAGTAATTATCATAAATGCGATTAGCATAAAAGCTTTCTTTATTGATCTCCAGAGACCCTGCTTTGCATGCGACACATGCTCAACGTCTCTGCCCTGGTTCTTAAAAACCAGGCTCAGGTCATTCTCATTAGCTATATAGACATTAGAATTCGGATGACTACGTCCACGCGTGTTATGATGTAGGGACATGCTATGTAGATAACTTGTAAATGTAGTTAGTAAGTTCCTGTAAATAAACTTATCTTTTATAAATGCTTCTGTAATAATTAAGATACGCCATCGCACCTTTGACATTAATTCAAGAAAGTTTATATTTAGCGGTTTAAAATTACATTAAGATTCTGTAAAAAAATGATATGTTACAATTCACTTTTTCCTTCGCGATTGATTTTTTTAAATTAAAATATCAAACCCCAAAGCTGTTAATTAAGACATTTCTTTTGGATTATTCTACTGCATATTTAAAAGCAAAAGCGATATCAATAAGTACATGTTTTATTGATATATGGCTGAAAATCGCTTGGGACAAATTAACATTGAAAAGTCTGAACTTCTGTTACCAGCTGTTAGAAAAGTAGGTCGGACAGTTTGACTCGAAGGAAAAAAGAAAATGACTACTCTAGTTGTGCTGCAAGTCAATCTGACGGCTTGTTTGTACGCGGACGACATTTTGCAGTTAATTGCTCTGCCTATGTTTTTAAGTCGTCTAGGTTCCATTTACCAACACGACAGGGCTCGGCCACATATTGCACAAATTTATCAACAATATATTTGATAATTTAATACCCTGCCATGGCCATACAAGTACCCGAATCTATCACCATCAGAGCAAGTCTAGGACATGTCTGACAGCAATTGAAGGCTTCTCAAAATAACACTGAATTAGCTGATCAGTTGCAACAGTTATGCCAGAATCTTTTCAAAAGGGACATCAGCAAATTAGTCGATTTTATGCCGCACCGAATATAGACTTGTACGTATAGCTGCCAGGACAGGATTTTCCACTTATTAAAATATCATATTCGTGTTGCCATCTTTTCTTAATGAAATGCTTTTTGCTCCCAAATTATATTCATTTGTATACCTCCAAATTCTAGTTTACCTATTACTATACCATGATAATATTTGATTGGATTATTGTATGCCCAAAAATAATTTGTATGTAAGAAAATGAGCATTTAAAATATCAACTTGTTAGAAGAATGAAGTGACAGACAATTTTTCATAGTGATATAAGAATTGGAGTTTATTTTACAGCAGTATTAACAGATATGCACTTTTTATCAACAAAATAATATAATCAAATCGAGTTTTACGTGAATAAGTTTTTCATATTATACAGAGTAGATCAAACAATGTCTCAAAAATGTACACAACATCTGAAAAAATTTTAAATGTCGAAAAAACAACAATAGACTTTCTATATATCTTACACTTTACATTGAAACAGGTGTGTAATGGGTTAAAAAGTGTTTCATTCACTTTTAAGTTTTATTTACAATAAAAATATATATCTCAGGAGGGTTAAAACCAAAACAATATTGATTTTACTGAATACTTAATGATTTTGGCAGATAGCAACCAATGCATTTCTTAATGAAACATGATATAAAACATAATATTACATTTTTTATGTACCTCTCTATCCTGAATGCTTCAATTATGAAATGATGTCAAGAATATAACAGACTTTGGTGTCTGTGTATATATATATATATATATATATATATATATATATATATATATATCCTTATATATATATATATATATATATATATATATATATATATATATATATATATATATATATATATATATATATATATATATATATATATATATATATATATATATATCCTTATATATATATATATATATAAGGATATAAACAAGAAGAAAAAATAAGCGAGAACAGGAGTGACCATATGATTTGCATAGAATGGCAGGGGTGGATTGCGACACCCCTTTCCCGCTTAAAGCAGCTTTTACGACCCGGGCAACGCTCACGGCACCAATGTAACTCAATGGTCAATCTCCCACATGTGCAAAGACAGAAGCACCCGAACGGACAAAAGAGAAAAGATGGAACCAAGCATGGAAGAGATACACCTTACCATCCAGCATGAAAACACAACATTTTATAAGAGAAAGTCGCACATGCGCGGAAAGACTTCATGATGATAGGATCGCAGATATAAAAATATATATGATTAAGAATTCTCATTTAGAATCAAACAATGCACAATTTCTTTCTTTGAAAAAGGAATAGTAATAATGTTGTAAAAAATATCTAGGGTAATTTCTTTTTAATGCATCATTTATTATTTTATTACATTCATAAATGCAGTCTTTTTTAAAAGTACTGTAGTTTCTGTTTCTCCTGAAGTACCCGATAATAATATTTCTGAATATATTTTTTTTTTTTTTTTTTGTCCTGAATGCTTCAATTATGAAATGATGTCAAGAATATAACAGACTTTGGTGTCTGTGTATATATATATATATATATATATATATATATATATATATATACTATTACTTCATTCATATATATATATATATATATATATATATATATATATATATATTTATATATATATATAATTCTTAGAGATTGTTTAAGTGAATTCCGTATGTAGGTTCCATAGCACAGATTCAAATCTGATTGCTTGCGAAAGATTTGTCGACAAAGTAAAACTCAACTGATTTCAATACAATTTTATATATAGCTTGAACTAATCTTGTTTTAGGTCATGATAAAGCTTTTATGTTAAATTTCAATCATGTTAAGAGATATCTAAGGTCAGAGGTCAAATAATATCAAGTCAATGGAGAAAAATATGTTTTCAGAAAATTTATATGCAGAGCAGAATTTTCTGTTTCATTGGCATAGCTTCTACAATTGTGCAATTTAATACGCCGTCTTGCACATTAATTTTTTACTATTCAATATTTTGAGTTTTTTAATACTTTCATGAAATAAACGTCTCAGTAATTAAACGTGCAGTTAGATACACTGCTTCATTTTAGTTTTATGTCACGTATGACAGTCTAGATTTATTTTATATTTTAAATCTCATTTATGAAACTGTATTCTACAGAAGTAAAATAAATTGGATATATAGTTGCGCTTTCATAATACTTATTATCGATCCAAAATTTAATTTTATGCGTCATCATGGATTAGTTAAATAAAACCTGTCAAATTGAAGATCCTGGTGAAGGTGTGTTAATACACATCAAACAGTCAAATATTCTAAAGTATGTTTACAATTCTTACTGAGCGCTTAAAAACTTCTGAGGACTATAAATGATATCAAATACCAAACCAAAGATAAATATATACCAACAGTGCTCTTTTATGCTAGATAAATTGCCAATGCATAGTTTTTGTCATTTTTAAGCTTCGTTGATTGTCTTAATTCGTGACTGGTTTTTTCACTTTTCATCCGATCTCTTCAACAGAGATCGGATTTCAGTATGCTTGACCATATATTTATTTATTTTTAATTCTTATAAATTACTTATATTTTCTATGTTTCTACTTACGGCAGTATTCTTCAGAATTAAAAAAGTTGGATATATAATTGTATTTTTGTTAGTAACTTATTGTTATCAATTCAATATTTAATTTTATATCATCAAAAATCGGTTGACTCGTATTCGTCCCATTTGAAAGTCCTTGTGACGGTGAGTTAATCCTCAACAAACAGTCAAATATGCAGCACCGTATTTATGACTCTTATTTATGACTGTAAAATGCTCAATTTTGAGGACTTTAAATACTGAACAACATAAAGAAGTAAAATATGCAACAACAGTGCATTTTTATTCTATATAAAATGTCAATTCAAAGATTGTAGGACGTTTTGACTTCAGTACAAGATTTGATTTGGGAGTATTTTCAACTTATCAAAGTATCGCTTCACCGACAATCCTTCAAATATAGCCGTTCATATAATTTTTATTTCAGTCTAATTTGAAAATATCGGTTAGAACGTTATATACCTTATAGTGTTATCATACGTAACATGATTTTGCAACAGATTAATCTACTGATGATAAGTTAAATTAAGTGTTATCTTAAATCTTTAAAATGTCTACATTATTGGGATCGAAAACTTACAAATCATTGTCAATGTTCAATTAAAATATCAGGACCGTTGAAGTATACTTAGTGTAACATTTAAAACGTAATTATATTTTATATTTTCTTCATCATTTGCATCATAATTAAAGAGTTTAAGTTGTATGGAGTTTTAGAAAATATTTATAAGAAAATCTATTCCATGGCCCAGAAAATAAAAAATTAACAAGGCAGTAGAATCAGGAATAAAGAATCAAAAATCAAGGCAGTAGAATCAAGAATAAGGCCTTAACGAATAAATAAAATTTTTTCCAGACAGTAGAATCAGGAACAAGGCGTTCCACAGGAAAATATATGATTCAGTAATGTCTTGCTAAAAAGTGGCACCTATATAAATATACCTTTGACTAATTTGTAAAATATTCTAGCTCCTTTTAAGCAGAATAAAATTTGAGATGTGATTTTAATATGATTGCATTAATAAATCTATAAGATAATATAAATGAAAATAAATACACAATTTGTTATTGTGTTTATATGTTTAAAACTGTGAGCAAATGTTTTTCTCTAAGAAATGAATTGGTTAAAATCTGCTAAAATAATAAACTTTCATTTGTATAATGTTCATTTTCATAATGTTTTCATATTCTTCATTGTTACAATTTCATAATGTTTAGGAAAAGTGTATTTATGCAAATTTTGCATAAAGAAATGTTCACAAAATGTAGCAATGTCATTTGTGTTTTGTCACATTATTGTCAGACTATTGAATTATATTATTTTACATATACTAAAAAAATATTTGTGGTACTTAAAATGTGCATTATATGCATTGTTTATTATGTTTTGAAGTTTTAACTAATGTTTTTTATTCCTTAGTGTAAGAAATAACTTAAATGTTCATCATCTTTCTAAATTTATACTTTTATGGATCGTTAAAGAATCATGGTAAATATTCCAAATAATAAATGTATTATAATTCACAGAAATAGATAGAAATAGAAGAAGAAATCATAATATCTGCAAAAATTCTTTATTAGTTAAATCTGGAGTAAAAGTTTCCATAAAGTTAAAGTGTATGCTAAAAAGCCCTAGAATTAATTTACTGGAATTTTGTAAATATTTTTATTATGAACTTCAATGGAATAAATTTTAAGAATTAAAGGATATTATTCGAATTTCATATGTGTAATTTAGTGTATCAACAACGTCTTTAACAAGGTTTCTTAAATGAATAAGTTAAGGAGAGAAAGTAGTTTCGAACCTTCAAAATACTGATTTTGTTTTAATTTTATTTAAAAAATATATTGAACTTTTAAGGTTGAATTAAAGCAAACCACATCAAAGTCGAACACAAATTAAGTGTTACAGCGATGGAAAGTGCAATTGTATACATTACAATTTTCCCCCAATTTTATGTTTGTTTAAATACGTTTTTTTTTCCATTTTGAACTTTTGTGTTTATCTGCATGATTATAAAGAAAGTAATTATTACATTCACTTAGAATTTAATATACATTCTGAACTAATAACTATGCTAGTATTAAACTTACTTTGAGAAATGAATAAAGAAATATTTTTATCTGATTTAAAAAAGAAAATATGAAAATTTAACATTTATGATTTTTCAAAAATGCCTTTTAGTAAATTGTTGTCACGTATTTTAGGTTTCGTGCATGGAATCATGCAATGGCTTCAATTTAATGGGAAAAATGTTTATGTTGGATTTAGTAAGAAATATTGTTGCGGAAAATATGTATTTTG
Source organism: Amaurobius ferox (assembly GCA_951213105.1). Lineage (NCBI taxonomy): Eukaryota > Metazoa > Arthropoda > Arachnida > Araneae > Amaurobiidae > Amaurobius > Amaurobius ferox. The sequence goes on from OX578154.1 coordinate 49,359,218, forward strand.
TGATCTACGTCTTAACTTCAAAATCATACGGCTAAAAAACAACTAATGTATGTATTAATAAAACTGTCTTATTTTCATATTAACAACATGCATACTAACATGTTGTCAACATTCCAACTTGTATACCGACATGCATAACAGGTTGAAGTATAAAAAATTCCACTTAAAATATGAAAATACTATTTCTTTATTTAAAATCAAAATAATGGCAAAATAAGAAATGCAATTTTCATCTTCAAAAACGGCTTTCTCCCCTTAAGAAAGTGGCACAGTTTATTGACGTGTTGCAATGTAGCTAACTTTAAAAAAAAATTTTAATATGTATTCGTGCGAATAAATGTAATTTTTTATTTATAGTGCAATTTCATATCATTTATAAAAATTTAAATATTTTATTGTTACGATAAAATATCACAAAGTTTTAAATTTTGTTTAAACATTTAATTACAGACAATAATAGCTTGAAAAACAGTTAGTGCAGATAAAGTTTTATACAAACATCACAGCACTACATACAACATTTTATACATTCATATATTTTTCATAGAGAAAGACTATGTAGTGTTCAGTTGTGTTTGTTTGGTAACAAACAGTTTTAGGCATTGAGGGCTCCAGACACATTATAACAAATCACATTCCACTTTTGTTAACATTTCTTCCAATTCTTCCCTGTTGATTGTACATACATATAATTTTATTTGCCTTACAGTAGAATACAGTCGATCTGCCCTTCCGGGGAATATGCCCCCATTATTTTTGTTTCAATTTAAAATTCTGACAAATTCGGTCAAACTCCCCCCTCCCTCCAGTCCCTAAACATCAGAATGAAATAAAAAAATAGTCGTCGAGTAAAATAAATTTATTGATTTTCCTTCCTTTTTGAAGGGTCGGATCGACGGAATTCTATTTGTTTCTTTTTGTAGAAAATTCCCAATAAGCGACCCCTTTACATTTTCTGCGATTTTCTGTCGCATTTGAGGGGGCAAATCGCAGAATTCTACTGTAGTTAAAAATTTGAGTTATAAGATGACTGGAAATACTAATAAATGTTGCGATAGGAAAAAAAAGAACTTTAAATTAATACATTACAAGATAGTTTCCATCTAGCTTGGTAGAATCACAGACATAAACCTTTATGAAAAATATTATGCTTAAATAAATAATGCAGTAACTAAGTTATCTTAATTGTTTTTTGTTTTATATAATTTATTCGCTGCTTTAACTAAACTGTTGTCTAAACCACAGGACTGTAATTTTACAAAGAAATGAAAGTTTTCTCAAAAACTATTATAATTATTTGAGTATTAATAAAAATTAGTTTTAGGTAAGGACTTTTTGAAATATCCATTTAATGTTAAAATGCAAAATTTTAAAAGATCATGTACTTTTATTAAAAAAAGAACTATATGAAATAAATTTAAACATTATTAAAGTTAACTGAATCAAAGTAAATTAAATTTTTGAAAAACTTTAATTACAAAATAGTTCAAAAAAGTAAAGGATAAATTTTTATCCTAAAAATTTAATTTTGCAGTATAATTTCGTTTCTTTCTAACAAAATTATGAAGAGATTATAAAGAATATTTTTAATTGTTAGAAACAATGAAAACTATTTTAAATCACTTTCATCTTTTTGGACTATTAATAAAATGATGTCTGTAATGCATTTTTTTTCTTTTATGAATTATTTTGAAATATAGTATTTAACTGCATATATTATATTTAAAAATAATTCAACTATTTAAAATACATTATGTTAAACAGCTAATTGAATTCATTGTATATCATATAGTTTAGACAAACATTGTATAGTTATGTAAAAAGCATTGTTTTATTGAAAACCATATTAAAATTAAATTAATGTAGAATATGATAACATTAATGCAACAGGCTATTTTAAAAAACCAATAATATATTAAATTATAACAATCTGCATAATTTGTGCTAATGTTTATGAAATAAAACAAATATAGTTTACAATAATTTTAACAACATTAATTTACAAATGAATTGCTTCGTATTAGTGTATATACATATAATTTTATTGAAACCCGTATTAGAATTAAATTAATCTACAACACGATCATATAAAAGCAATAGGCTATTTTCTGAAATCAAATGACAAATTAAATTTTAACAGTATGAATAATTTGTGAAAATGTTTATGGACTCAATTATATATAGTTTACAATAATTTTAACAACATTAATGCACAAATGAAGTGCTTCGTATTAGAGTATATGCATAAAGTTTTATTGATAAACGGTATTAGAATTAATTTGATATAAATCATGATCATATTAAAGCAATAGGCTCTTTTCTAAAAACATTTTAACAATATGAATAATTTGTGCTAATGTTTATGAACTGAAATAAATAACAGTTTACAAAAATTTCAACAACATTAGTGCACAAATGAATTGCCTCGTATCAGAGTATATACACATTGTTTCAGTGAAAAATCATATTAAAATTAAATTCATGCACAACATGATTACATTAATGCAACAGCATATTTTCAAAACCAAACAATAAATTAAATTGCAACAATTTGTATAATATATGCTAATGTTTATGAATTCAAATAAATATAATTTACAATAATTTCAACAACATTAGTGCACAAATAAATTGCTTCGTATCGGAGTATATGCACATTGTTTTACTGAAAAATCATATTAGAATTAAATTAATGCACAACATGATTACATTAATGCAACAGCATATTTTCAAAAACAAAACAATAAATTAAATTACAACAATTTGTATAATTTATGCTAATGTTTATGAATTCAAAAATATAGTTTACCATATTTTATACAACATTAGTTCCCAAATGAATTGCCTCGTATTGGAGTATATGCAAATTGTTTCACTGAAAAATTATATTAGAATTAAATTAATGCACAACATGATTACATTAATGCAACAGGATTATTTAAAAAACCAAACAATAAATTAAATTATAACGATTTGTATAATTTATGCTAATGCTTATGAACTCAAATAAATATGTTTTACAATAATTTCAACAACACATTAGTGCACAAATAAATTGCTTCTTATTAGAATATATGAGTTGAAAGCTGTGCATTAAAATATTGTGATTCGCAAGGAAATGTGTTTACAACATTTACATGTAGTACAAAATATATTACACACACCAAAAGCACTTAATTCAAATACATTTTATCTTTCCCTAGATACATAATATTCATAATGTTAAAGAAAATTGTGATCACCTTCAAAATTTGAATTCAATTTTTGACGAATTTATACGTTTTGAGCGTTGCGATATTCTAATCAAGATTCTTGAGAAGATGTATGTGTGTGTTAGTGTGTCAGTATGCGGTTACGATGTTTCTAAAAGAAGTTAAGCAAATTATATGAAACGTGAAAAAATATTTACAATGCGCGAATGCTAAAATCATTTTCATTTTAACTGTGATTGGACATTTAATAATTCCGTAAATGTGTAAACGCATTTTGAAAAATCATAATTGTTGATTGCCAAAAATGCTCAATACATAATCATTTTGGAAACAATTTTTCATCATATAATGAATGAAACAAAATGGATTGATTTCACAAATGCTTCTACAATACCATATGCAATTTAAATACATAAATATATGTAAATAGATTGGATTAGTAATTTGAGTATAATGTAAGTAATCGATAATCATTTCAGTACAGTATAGGACTTTCCAGTCGGCAGTAAAAACGTCTTTTGTAATTGTTTTGCTTTTCGATGCGCATACATTTACCAAATGTTCCTTATTTTATATGATATTAATTAAATATGAATGACATCTTGTATGAATTTCCGATGTAGGTTTAGATTTCATTTTCAACGTAATTGCTCAAAACGTTAAATTTGAATCTTGGATCCATACTTTGAAAGTAGGTATGAACGACTGAAAATAAATTGTATTTTCTCAATTGACCTGAAGACCACACGATGTACAGATAATGTCTTGTGGTGTTCACAACGAATTTTTAACCTTTCCTTATAACATTTTTATATCATTAATCTTGTTATATTATTTTGTATTAAAGAATTGCTTGCGGTATATTACTTAAATTGTTTATTTTTTAAATCATTTAATTAGTTCACAATTTTTATTCGTATTTGTATAATTTGGAGAAACATGTTTACTTATATACTCTCATAAACAACATATACCTACGATATCAACCACTGATTCATGATGTAGAACGAAAATTAAATGCACAAGTATAACTTACACACACTTAAGATATAAATTCAGCTGCCCTACGTGAAGGCTGTGGATGTGATTACTACATATCGTAATAAACAAAATATTCAAATTTTTTCAACCTATTCTGGATTGTTCTTTAACGATACTGTATCACTAAGTATAAGTTGTTTTTCAACATTTTTATTTTTTAAAAATATTAATAAAAATAAATCACTAAAAATTTGAAATAATTCAGAAATTAATGAGGTGTTTAAGATATTTTACAGACCTTAGAATATTTTTTTATGCCATACATTTAAAAATTAGTTATGGAGTTAGTTTAAAATTAAGTACGTCACCTGGAAATTCACTTTTGAATCAGTTTATAAAGTTTTTCAAGACGTTTCATTTTTTTTTCTTCAGCTTTTGATTGTCAGTTACTTACACTTTTCCTTTCTATATTTTAAAGAATGAATTTATTTTCATCAAAATACAATTGTTATTAATTAGCTTTATCAATGTTAATTTTAGGAAAATAATATGAATAAAATGTGCATTTTATATAAAAAAATACTCGAAAAAACAATCTGTAAGCATATATTGCATTCCAACTCATAATTATTTCTACACATACATCAAAGTAAAAAAAAACAATAATAATAAAATACATTCACTATGTATAAAAATTTTCGTAAGTCAAATAGCATGGATTAAAATTGTAAAGTTATCCGCGAGTTTCGAAAGCAAAACTAGCTTCTTTCATGAACTTAAGAGGATGAAAGAGAAAATCTGCATTAGTAACATCAGGCAAACATCTGTTTAAAGTTAAACCGAGGTACTACACACCTTTGACCTGTATACACATATAATACAGAGCTTTATTACCTAATTTATTAAATAATTTAATTAAATTAATTAGATAATTTAATTAGATAATAAATTAGATTAATTACTTTTATGATATTGAATAATTTTTATGATATTGATTAATTTTTATGATAATAGATACTTTTTCATGATATTAAAAAAAATTTTGTGGTATTAGATAATTTTTTATAATAATGAATGAATTATTAGATTATATTATGAGAATTATTTATTATAGGATTTCAGTAGATAATTTTATAAAAATTATTTTTTATATGATTTTAGTAAATAATTTTATGAGATTTATTTATTATATGCTTTTATTAGATAATTTTATGAGAAGTGTTTATTAAATGATCTCTTTAGATAATTTTATGAGAATTTGGACAGTATTTTTCTGAATATTTTCTGCATTGGTTTTATAGTCTTTACATTTCCTCTGCGTTTCTATTTTTGATGAAGGAGGCTAATTTTGCTCATGAGACGCACGAGTTGATAACCTCGAAATTATGTCTCTTACTCTCTTTCTAACGAAGATTTCGCCGTTTGTGCGAATTATTTTGAGATGAAATAGTTTACGTTTTTTGCTCTGCCCCATTCGTTTTATTAAATATTATTTAATTAGAAATTATATTTAAAATTTGTTTTTGCTGTTAAACGTTAATTTTATACATTTTTTTAAGACAAAGGAATTAAGAAAATATATAACATATGCAGAATGGTAATCATACATATTACAATTCTGTATCATATAATCTCAGTAAAAATATATGGATTTATCCATGTTCATTTTAATTAATTTATAAAATTTACTTTTATTAGTAACTTAACATAATTATGATAACTTATTATAACGTGTTGCGCTATAATCAAGAGAAGAAAATTCCAACTTTATTAAGTTACGTTGAAAGTTGTCAGTACTATAAACATTGAGAATGATAAAATATAAATTATTAACAAAATTGTAAATTTCATGGCGTAAAGATCTTATAAATAGCAACATAACACATATATTAACAATGATTTTACGTATATATATATATATATATATATATATATATATATATATATGTATAAATTGTTATGTGAACATCAATAATTTAAAAATATAATGTTCTAAAAAAAATCATATTGTTTCAAGTTTACAGTGTGAAATCCGTTTCTAAAAATGTGTTTATTTATAACCTGATCATTCCTGTCTTGCGCTGTCTGATCATAATCCTTGGTTAACTTTAAAATTTTTTGGCTGCCTAATATGATTGGTTTGAAGGTCAGCATGGAAGTTTTCTACACTCACTGCTCATAAAAAGATCTCTCAAATGCCGTACAGTGCAGTTCACAAAATACCTTCTATATTTCTTTCAGTTTCATTATCTTACGATTCTCATTTTTACCAATCATCTATAATCGCTTCACGGTATTGAGGTCAATCCCTTGTTTACAGTAAGTCTCGGATACTATAAATGGCAATCATTTTGGTAATGCGGATTGAACAAGAGAATTCAATGCGGGATAATTATTTGAGTTAGGTTTGTTTGAATTTTGCGCCTATTACTGTTCTTCCACTGTTGGTATACAGTTATTGTGAATATTCATCTGAATATCTGGTAAAATTGCTGCATGTATATGTATGTGCGTAGTTTATGTCAGATATCGTTTACAAAACTATAAATTATACAAAACGTGTGGTTTCTTACCAGCTGCTCTGTTCATGTGTAGTTTATGTTAATAAAGAAAGCATTGATTATAAACGGTTTTAACTGCTTTTTCCTTGGCTGATAGTTAATTTCAAATTGGTTTTCAAGAAGTCAGTTAGCGACACTTTATCAAATAGCAGTTCGCATAATGTTGAAATAATTTCACTGGCATTTTGCAAATTGGTGTGATTCTGACAATGAATGGGTCCTAATTAGGTCCAATCAGTACTTTAAAGATGTAAATTAATATGTCTATACATAATGTCATATGCCGTCCTGCATTGAAATTTTTAACGTTGACCATGTGATTCATATTAAAGATAACAACGTTACCAAAATCGACCAAATCACAGTTCATATAATGTTAAAACATTCTCAATGGCATTTTGCAAATTGATGTTATCCTGACCGTGAATAACTAAGTCCAATCAGTACATAAAAGATGTAGATTAATATCTGTATATACATAATATCATATGCCATCCTGCATCGAAGTTTTGAATGTTGACCATGTGATTCATGTCAAAGGCATCAAAGTTACCAAAATCGCTCAAATCGCCGTTCACATAATGTTAAAACAATTTCAATAGCATTTTGCAAATTGATTTGGTTCTGACAGTGAATGAGTTCCAACTAGTCCACTCAGTAGATCAAAGATGTAGATTAATATACATGTATACATAATGACATATGCCGTTCAGCACCGAAATTTTGAACTTTGATTCATGTTAAAAGCAGCAGCATTACCAAAATCGACCAAATCGTAGTTCATATAATGTTGATGTCACTGGATATGGTCACTGGTCATATAATCCTGATGGAATTTTTCAAATTGATTTGATTCTGATTCTGACAATGAATGAGTCTTAACTAGGTCCGCTGAGTATATTAAAGGTGAAGATTAATATAAGTGTATACATAATGTCTTATACTTACCAAATCGTAGTTCACATAATGTTGAAACAATTTCAGTGGCATTTCCCAAATTGATTTGATTCTGATCGAAAATGAGTCGTAATTAGTTCCAATCAGTACGTTAAAGATGTAAAATAATATCTCTGTATACATAATGGCATACGTCGTCCTGCATCGAATTTTTAAACGTTGACTACGTGATTCATGTCATTCATGTCAAAGACAAAAACGTTACCAAAATCGACCAAATCGCAGTTCTCATAATGTTAAAATAATTTCAATAGAATTTTGCAAATTGATTTGATTCTGACCATGAATGAGTCCTAACTAAATCCACTTAGTACATTAAAGGAATAGATTAATATATATGTATACATGATGTCATCTGTATAAATAATGTCCGTTCTGCATCGAAATATTTTTAAAAACTCGTGAAGTTTTGAATCAGATGCAATCAAGCAAAATAATGATATTTTTCAAATGAGCCCCTGATAAATATCAATTGATGCGTCGAATTGCACCTGGCTGATTCATTGTAATATTTTCGTATATTTTTAAACAAAAGGGTAGCACAGAATTGTGATATGTCCTAAACAATAAAAGCAAAATTTTGATATTGTGTGACGTTATACATATTGTTACGTATATTTAATTTACAAATATCTTTATGTAATTTTTATAATGCTTTAATTTAAAATAAAATCCTACCATTGATTGGATTTTATGAAGCACAAAGCAGACTAAAATATGGAAAACAAATAGTTGTTTCCCTCTAACGCGCAAACACGTCGTATCATATGGGTCAAGAAATACGAAGCAAAGCATCACTTAAACTTATTGGAGTGACCTCAATAAGCTGAATTAATATTACTAACAACGATTTAATGATGCCAGACACGTTATACAGTATGCGACAAACAAGCTGATAATGTGATATTTGATATATTTCAGAAGTGTTTTTATCAGTATTATAGTCATTTGCAAAACATGTGCAGTTTTCGAGGAAACAATATCCAATAAAAGTTATGTAAACGGTAGTACTGTTATAAGTTAAAAATAAAGACAAAAATATTTCTGGGAACTTTTTAAAGATACCTTGTACAAACATTCAATATAGACTAGAAATTTGAAACTTTTCTAATACTTTTCTGAAAGTGATACAATGAGATATTGATAAATGAAATATTGATAAAAGTAATCGCGCGAATTTTTTTTTTATCTAATAGATAATTTGTACGATCATACTTTCTCCATCTGATGAAGACCTTCAGACTGGTTTTTAATAAGACAAATTAACTTCACACACGCACTTTATTCTCCATTATACCGTCAAATGCTTGATGTTCACTTAAAACTTCAACAATTATTAAATGAACTGGAATTACTTTTTATGTATCAAGAATTAGAAAGGCAAATGAATGTTAAAAGGACAAATTAATATATACTACAAAGACAAACAATTAGCACCATATTTAAAGAACGAAAAAAGTTTGAAGATATAATTTCAGAAATGAGAGGAATGGCACATCTGGAATGGTTTTTTCACATGGTAAATACAAAGGGGGTCATATATCTCTGTTACTATGTTCAGAAATATTTAAAAGACTGAAAATTTTGAAATTCCTTTTTTCTTAGCATGCAGAAAGATTGTGGTTCCATTGATATTCTCAAGAAAAACAAATAAAATTAAGTACACATTATATATATATATATATATACACAAGGTGTCCAGTGCTATCGGTGCCCAATGGCTATTTCCTCAACCGTTAGTCACAAAGATATAATTTCAATTAGAAGAATGTTTTAAATTTTAAAATCGATTATCTTGAGAAGAAAGAGTTTAAATCAATAAATACATTTCTGAAAGAAATGCGAAATATAAATTTATATACGGTCCCCCGGTCCAACCAATTATATTTAGGAAAATCATTCCCATACTATTTCATGCAAAATAAAAAAAAATATTCCTTTTACGACCAAAATTCACCGAGATATGAAACATTAAACTTTATGACTTAAGTCACTTTTCCAAGCATAAAAATGTCCTGTTTCAGGCACCCAACCAATCTGGGATCGTATTGACCATTTCTCCAGGCAACCAACCAATCGGGAACCGTATTGACCATTTTTCTTAGCACAAAAATTTCTCCAACTTTAAACAGCTATAAGTCGGTCAATTTTGATCGTAAAAGGATGATTTTTCTTATTTTGCTTAAAATTGTATGAGGATCATTTCCCTAAATATAATTGGTAGGACCGGGGAACTGTATAAAAATTTATATTTCGTATTTCTTTCAGAAATACATTTATTGATTTAAACTGCTTCTAAGATAATAGATTTTAAAATTAAAAACATTTTTGCAATTGGGAGTGTATCTCTGTGACTAAGAGTTGAGGAAATAGCCATTGGACACCGATAGCACTGGACACCCTGTATATATATATATATATATATATATATATATATATATATATATATATATATATATATAGATATATATATATATATATATATATATATATATATATATATATATATATATATGCATATATATATATGCATATATATATATACATATACATATATGCATATATGTATATACATATATATATATATATATATATATATATATATATATATATATATATATATATATATATATATATATATATATATATATATTTCGTATGGAAAAACTTCAACTTAAGGAAATAGGAATGTGCTAACAGTTGTAAAAGTATACTAAGGCCACCAAAAAGAAACATTCTGCATAATTGTTTAAAAAATCGTGTCATCACCTGAAACTGTAACATACTAAAGGGTTTGACATTCACCCAAAAAATCTTATCTGGATATGCAAATCATCGCTGTTGTCTGAAGATTAGTTAAATTTGGAAAATAAATTTATTTATTGAATCTCAAAATCAATGTTGTCCATATGGGTGTTTTATTGCAATTACAATTCTAAACGTTTCTGGTTTAATTTCTTGAACAAATTATGAAACCACAGTTAACCCCATATATCGTATTATTTTATATTATGAATTTTAATATTATTAAAGAGAATTATAATATAAGAAAAAAATCAAATTGTTCAGGAGCTATTCTCGCAATATACAAACTCTTAACACTAATTCACTAACAGAATTAGTTATAATCTGCACTAAAACAGAAATTAAGACCATTGTTATGTTTTTAGATCAAAGAAAATTAAAAGATAGGAAACATTATATCTTCTTTTTAATTAAGTATAAAATGATATGTCCTTACAGACTTTTATAACATAAAATAGTCGAAAATTTTCTGTTAAATACGTTATGGGAATGCATGCACACAAATTTAAATTTGAATGAAGTAGAAGTTTAAAACATTTCAGTTAAGTCTAAATATACGATTAATATTCGTCTAGTGTATAACAATTAATATTCAATCATTTAAACTGATACTTAAGCATTATTGAAAATTAGCTTATTTAAGAATAAGTAAATATTATGTATTTATATATCTATAAAATAAATTAACTGTGGAAATATTATTTTTCAGTTCAAATGATAATAGATAAAATTGGAAAATGTCGCTATCCTAAAAAAAGTCAATAAATAGTAATCAAAATTCTCTAAACAGTAAATATATAGAAGAAATAAAAACTTAACTACAAGCAAAGAAAATAATTTAATAAATCATCTAATAATAAGCAAAAGAAAAACAATAAACCAGACGCCTATGGAATAAATCAATTTAACAAACGAATAATCCAACAAATCTAAAACTAACAAACATAGAAACCCAAATAATATGAAAAATGCGTGATAAAAATGAATCTGTAGACAAAACAGCACCAATGATTATGATTAAAATATAAATACAATCTTATGAACAAATTAACAACATATAAAATAATCAACCATTATAAACTTAGAAATACAAAACTCCAAAAAATGCTATTGTAAATCTGTAACTTATATTTTAAAATCACTGACATCTTAATCAATATTCTCTACTTAAGGATCAATACAGATTTAACTACGTGTATTTATGAAAAGTAACTTAAATTTATATAAATTTGATTTGGCAGAAAAATTGTCATAATTTTATTTGATAACATATTATTTAAATAAAAGTTAACAATTTCCTTACAATTTTATGAGAATAAATATATTCGCAGATATATACACCCTACGTTAGCTTTTATCACAGATTTTATGCTCTATAGGGATATTTTATATGAATATGACCCTTAAGGACTTTAAATTATGTAACTTTTCTTACAATATCCCCATTATTTAATTTTGGTGTCCCTGATATTTTAGATATTTTAAGTTAAATTTAAAAAAAATATGGACTGTGCATTACTTTCATGTTTTCATTGCATTTTAAATAAAAAAAGTTTTAATATATTTAAAAATATACTAAATATTTTATTTATTCTTTATTTATCTCTTAAATAAATCTGAATCAATATGAAATTTTTAAAGAAATTTCTAAAGAATTTTATACTGATTTATTAAGGTATTGCCTAATAAATGCATTTTTTATGGTTTCATTATATAAACGTATATAATCTCAAAACCTGTTGTAAATTTTTAATTTTTAAATTTATATGTACTAAAAAGTATAACATGTAACTTAATGATTAGGCAAAATAGAAGTTATATGTTTAATGAGTTTAATATATTTAAAAATATACTAAATATTTTATTTATTTTTCATTTATTTCTTAAATAAATATGAATTAATCTGAAATGTTTAAGGACATTTCATTGAATTTTATACTGATTTAGTTTGGTATTGCCTATTAAATGCATTTTTAATGGTTTCATTATATAAACGTATATGTAAAACGTGTATATAATCTCAAAACGATGTGTAAATTTTTAATTTTAAAATTAATATGTACTAAAAAGTATAATATGCAACTTAATGATTAGGCAAAATAGAAGTTATGTGTTTAATTAGATTAATATATTGATGTGTACAAATTGAAAACATTGATTGATGAGCAGGGCTTGGGATAAGATCTTAGTATTTTATAAATACCAAAAATTACGTTAGGAAACAGAGAATAGTTAGCATTATAAACTCCAAAAAGTATTAAATAATAGACAATTGACAATAAGGGCTAAATTTATAAGCAATTAATCAATTTTATTCACCCACAGAAAAATATATAATTTAATCAATATAATAAAGACTAATATAATTTTTTACATTTATAGTGTTATATATATATATATAGAATATATGTAATTATATTATGTACTTTTCTAAATAACGGGAAATATAATTTTGTATTTCAGATTAGTTGACAACCGAAGATTATTTTCGATGACAGCACCTTAGTGCGCATTCTAACATGTGAAACCTTAAAATATGTTAGCTAAAAGATGAAATTAAAAATATTTATTATTTTAAAAATATTTACATGTTTTAAATCATTTTGTGTTTCAATTAAAAATCAGAAACTTTCATACTATAATAAATCATATTTACAATATTTAAGTTTAGCATTTCGTTAATGTTTACATATATTTATATTTAGAAATGTTTTAGTTAGTTTAAATGTATTTAAAATAAACAGTAAATCTCATGTAAATTTTTATATTTCATTTAAATTTTTTAATTTTATTTAAATTTTCAAATTTCATTTACCGTTCTGAATATTTAAATTTATTTTAGATTATTAAGATGGTTCAAAGAAAATGAAATTTGGATATAAATATTAAAGTATTTTACTATACTTTGGTTGCAATTTTACACTAAAATTTATTTCTAAGTTAAAATCATTAAATTTAAGAATAACATTTTGTATTTTCCGTCATTAAGAAAGGTTATTTTATTCTATTTTATCACGACAAGCACCAGAAATATAAACATTCATATAAACATATATCATTTAAAATTACTAATCACTAAAGGGATGGAATGTTTTCTCACCATCTGCAGTTATTAAATAGGTGTTTAGCATTGTTCCTTTCAAAGGAGGTGTTTCTAAAATCCAGCATTGAAAATAACAAAGGATATTTTCCGTAGTTTGGCAGAGGACTTTGTTCGTAAAAGATTCTGATTAAGAGGGACAAAATTATTTTTTTTTTCAAAATATCTGAAAACAGATTTATTTAATGAAACTAAAATAACCTCGATGGCAGCAACAAACAATACAAAATTAATTGTGTCGACCGTTTCACCGGTTTCGACAACAAGAAACAACATCGTCATGATACACAAGAAGCGCAACTTTCATGTATGACAGAAAAATCGTCAATGGATGCTAGAACAGCAAGCATTACTGAAACATATAACGGGAAATTGCCAATAGCGAGAGGAGAAAAGTGGTAAAACCAAGGAGGCAGGAACAAGAGGTAGAACACTATGTACGGTAAAATGCTAAAGACGAAAATCAATGTCCACCAAAGGGAACATAGGTTTGAACCTTTTCTAGTACGTTCACTTTTCTTTTGTATTTTAACTTTCATTCAGAGTAAGCAACCTCTTGTTCTTTCATCTTTAATTTTACACCTTTCTTCCCCCTTCACCGTCCCTAGTATCACTTAATATTACCGTCCCTAGTATCATTTACTTTTTCGCTGCTTCAGGCACACTTGCTATTCCAACATCAGTTGCGATTTAGCTGTCTTTAGTGAAGGCTGTGCTTTCCGCGCATCTTGATGAAGAAGGATGTATCATGAATTAAAACCAATTAACGTTATTTATTTTGTGCCTCTTGCCGCGTTTACGAAGTTATTTAAGGTTACATTAACATCAACTTGAGTTGTACATAGAATTTTTTAACTTGATATTCTGCTTCGATATTTTATCCTATATTAATTTCTTAAACATAATCCATAAATCAACATTTGTTTGATTGTACAACTAATTATGTTTGCTTATAAAAATACAATTATAACTTCGCTATCTAGAAACTGTTAGCACACCTATTTTGATTTTAACATTCACGGGAACAAAGCACAAAACAAAACATTTCATGTTAAGGTATATTAAGAAATTAAAAATCGAAAAAACGATCATAGTATTATTAATAAATATCAATTTATAGAGAAAAAACTTGTGAATGTCAACGGGTTATTTTCTTTATTTTGCTTGATCTTTGCTTTTTTTTTCTTTTTGCAGGGAGCAGGAATTATCTCTGGGGGCTTTTTGGGTGGGTTAGATTCTCGTTATCTGTAGGGTAAACAGCAATAAGATGTTTCAATACCGTCCTCTCGCCCACCGTAGCAACGCATCGGCAAGAACGTCCAAATGTGCTTTCGTCTGAAAAAAAGGTACAAGAAAGTATGATAAACGTGCGAGAAATGATGCTAAAGTTATAATGAACATCTAAAAATTGAATACAAAAGATAATAAAAGACACCTGAAAGTGATATGAAAAAAAATGTGATGTGGGCAGCACATGGCTTTACTTATATTATGCAATGAATTTACTACTTTTACAGTTAAAGAAATGCTCTTCAGATAGTAGATAACTTATATTATTTTCAAAATATTGCATTTTCGTCAATGAGTCGTCATTTTCATTGATTTAGAGTCATTTTTATCCATTTGGCGAATTTTTCGTTAATTTGGCAACATTTAAAAAAGTCGGCAAGTTGGAGACATTCCACCAAATTCGTCGCCAAAATCTCGCCAAGCGTTATGGACGGAAAAATAAGTTATTCTTACAGCAGATAAATGACTATTGGCGTTCAAATACAAAAGTATTACTAAAATTGTCTTTTTTCGTGAATGGAACGAGCTAGATCCACGAGAATGATGTTGTCACCTGGTGATTTCCAAAATATGTGACATTGTGTAATTTTGGAGAAGAAGGCGACCTGCAAAGGACGGTCCCTAGCCCTGGTACAAATATGTATAGGGTCCCCCTCTGGCCACCTGCAAAGGAGAGGGTCAGTGGAGCTGCCTGGGTGGTCTTACACAAGAGGAAGACAGAACGGGGGGAAAGCGGTCGTTGGGGGCGCAATTAAGCCCAGAGGTTCGCACGGGAGCTGGGACTCCTGACCACCTGCAAGCGATAATTCAGGGGCTAGTGGGCAAGCCCTGCTGTCATGACTGGCCACTGAGAGTGGAAGCTAAGTGTCCACCAGCAATATTAAGGGGGGCTTAAGTCCAGTCAGCAAATAATATTTGAGAGGGAGGAGACTTAAAATTGCAAGTTTTTGGAGAGAGTTTTGGTCAGAAAAAAGGGAGTGTGAGTGCCGATATGAACTTTGTATAGTGAGGTAGTAGAAATTTGCACGGGAACGAAATGCTCTCCGTTTCCCCGTCTGATCAACCGATCGCCCGGCCGATGTGCCCAAGAGCCGAGGTAAGGCCTTTGACTGTACACAGCATTCAATAATTTAATATCTCTCCTCTCCGCTCTTTTAAATTCCACTATGTGAGAAATAGTGTTATGGAAGGTACTTGTCTTTTGAAGTGTATGACTATTATTTTAATATTTGAGAATTGTGAATAAGATTATGGTACAATTAATGATTAATGAATTTACGAGGTAATAATGATTCTTTCGAGATGTTAATATTAAAAGGGAGTTACTTTTATATTCATGTGTTATGAGCAAAGCTTTTTCATGTTTCTTTTTATTTTAAATGTTAATTTTGTAAATAAACTTATTATTTTGTTGTTTTAAATCTAATCCGTGTCCTCATTTCAAATCTTATTAATTACTTCTTAATTTTCAGTTTTAAACCACTTGCGATCTTATACGGCAATATCTTAATGTCCCTTGAACATTTTTCAGTATTTTAGCGTTCAAATCGAACGTGAGGTGATTCACCTCGCTACAGATGTCACCAAATTTATCGTATGGTATTACATATGAAAAGTGAACATGTTTCTCAATAGGAATTGTTTTTTTCTTATTTTATACGATTTTTTGATATTTTTTTTAAATGTGCAATATCTCGAGAACGGTTCATGTTAGCGTTCTAAAGTTTATGTCAATCGTTTTCTAATGACAAATTGCATAAGAAATGTCTATTTGTGAAACTTTATAAGAGGTTTTGGTTTTTTGACGATTTTTTCAAAATTTCACTCGAAAATTTAAGGGAGTTCTCAACATTCGATTACGTATAAAAACAATAAGCTTCCAGTGTTTACAGATTGCAATTTTTACACCAAATTTCGTTCGATTCGGTTCATTCGTTCGTCAGTTATCGTCTCCACAGGCTCACTCACATACACACACACACACACACACACACACACACACACACACACACACACATACACACACACACACACACACACACACACACACACACACACATAGACACAGACATCACTTCAAAAATATTCGATTCGTGATCACGGATGCTTGAAACGTGCTCTCCCGTCGAAAACTCGAATTCGAATTCTCGACCCCGTTACAATACTTTCCTTATACATTATGTATATAAGGAAAGTAATAATATGGTTGTTGTAATAAGGGAAAATTGTCCTTATCAAAATTATTACTATAGGACTTACCTATGATGCCGACACTAAGGGTGGAGCATGTAAGCTCCTGGTTCTCAAACCGGAGAGACCAACACACAAAATATCAATAAATACACTTATCTAAATTTAATCAATTACTTTAATATTTACTTTCATATATATACATGTAGAGAGATCTTGATTATTAAATTTATTCCTAAATCCTTCTGGACACATATATTTTCAACAACATTTAATTAACACATACATTTAAAATACATAATTCAAAAGACACTTATATTTGAAACACATTAATGACTATTAGCTACCGAAAATCTTAGTAGTTCATTTAGTTAACTACACGAGCTCGTTATTGCGACAGGTTCGTACGACCTTATTGTTACTTATACGATAGTTACTATGCATTGTGTGCCTTCCATAATCATTATAACAGATGAAACATATCCGTACCTTATGTTTGTTTGTACCTCGATAGTAGATGAAACCAACACTATGCTGGAAGCCTGCGTATAATATTTTAATACGCCACTATTTCACTGTGCTCATATTTCGTTCACACATCACAATTTTTGCCGATCCGCGTATCTATGCGCGATCGCAGGAGATAGTTTTTGAATACTACTAAAAAACATTAGGTGCGTCTAGGACGCTGTCGAAATTGAATCTCGTGTAAACTTTTAGAACATTCTTGAAAACACTTTTCTTTTTACCTTGTAGTGTCATACCTCGTCTTTTGATTCGTTGTTGTGATGGTGGGGATGCACGCTGTTTATTTATGTTAGCATTGCCATTGGTTCCCTCTGCAGCATTTAAATAGCTCATTAGCTAGGTTTGGCATCCGTAATTGAAATTACAAAATGTCGTGCACGCCGTACGACAGTTGTCCTAAAATAGAAACAACAAGCAAGACTGAAAAATGACACAGAGAAAAATGTGTCTGAAAATGAACAAATTTAATAATGAGAAACGTCCACAAATGGTACAACCGCAATAAAAAATGTCTGAAAATATTAGACTAAATAATGATTGATAAACGACTGATACATAATACAAAATGTTTAAGTAACTTCTGAAAATATTGCAAAATATGGTTTCTAGGCGTCTGGGAAAAGCGTCATTTCTGCCAATTTGGCGATATTTTCGTCAATTTGGTACCATATAGAAAAAATCGCCAAGTGTGTGATATTTTGCTAAATTTATCGCCAAGTGTTACATATGTGACGATACTTACTACTGCTCCATTATAAATAATCTATATAAATAAAATTGAAAATCTGCCTGTCTGTTCGTTTGTCTCATCATCACGAGAGAACGGCTGAACCAAATTTAATGAAATTTTGTTGGTAACCTTGAAAGAGCCCTACTTGAAATGTAGCCTATGTTTCAAGTTTCTAAGGCCAGGGATTCTTGAGATATTAATGAAAAACGAAACTTTTGTTCGTCTCATCATCAAGGGAGAACGACTGAACTGAATTTAAAGAAATTCTGTGGGTACCCTTGAAATATCCCTTTTTAAATTTAGTTCAAGTTTCGAGATTTTAAGATTAGGGGTATTCGTAATATTAATGAAAAACAAAATTTTTTCGTAGGAATTCTACTCTCTAACTCCCTGTTTCCGCCAAACTAAAAGTTTGGAAATCGTTTGTTTAAAACGTGAAAGTGAATTAAAACTTTATCTCGGAGTTTGTTGGGAGATTTTTGCGCCAATTAGTCACTATCTGAAAACATGGATTATTTGAAAACATGAATGCTTGTAACATTAATTTAAATGGAAAATCTATTACCAAGGTTTATTTTTCACCAGCTTTGACTCAACAATGAAAAGTATTAGGAAATCAAAATGGTTATTTAATTATTAGCATTTTATAAGGAAGATTCCATCTTATATCATGTTGCTCAGCAGCGCAATTAAATGAAATGCGCTTGTTAATTTTTATTGTTATTTTTTCGATTTGAATAATAAAAAATCTGATGTGGGCAGCACATGACTTTCCTTATATAATGCAATGAATTTACTACTTTTACAGTAAAAAAAAAATAGATTATTTTTATAGCAGTTATTTATATTCTTTCCAAGATATTGAATTTTCGTCAATGAGTTGTCATTTTCCATGGTGTCATCATCAATGAGTCGTCATTGATCTAGCGCAATTTTTATCCATTTGGGAATTTTCTCTAATTTAGGAACATTTAAAAAAGTCACCAAGTTGGCGACATTCCACCAAATTCGTCACTAAAATCTCGCCAAGCGTTATGGAGGAAGAAATAAGTTATTCTTACAAAAGATATATGACTATTGGCGTTCAAATACAAAAATATTACTGAAAGTATATATTTTCATGAATGGAACGGGCTATATCCACGAGAATGATGTCACCAAATGTATCGCATGGTATTACATATGAAAAGTGAACATGTTTCTCAATAGGAAACATTTTTTTTTATTTTATATGACTTTTTGATATTTTTTTAACAATGTGCAATATCTCGAGAACGGTTCATGTTAGCGTTCCAAAGTTTATGTCAATCGTTTTCTAATGAAAAATTGCATAAGAAATGTCTATTTGCGTAACTTTATTTGCGGTTTTTTTTTTAACGATTTTTTCAAAATTTCACTCGAAAATTTAGGGGAGTTCTGAACATTCGATTGCGTACAAAAACCATAGGCTTCCAGTGTTTACGGATTGTGATTTTTGTATCAAATTTCATCCGAATAGGTCCATTCGTTCGTCATTTATCGTCTCCACAGACTCACTGACACACACACACACACATACATTCACAAACACACACATACTTTCACACACATACACACATACACACACAGACATCAATTCAAAAATGTTTGATTCGTGATCAGGTATGCTTGAAACGTGCTCTCCCGTCGAAAAATCGAATTCGAATTTTCGACCCTGTCACAATACTTTCCTTATACATTATGTATATAAGGAAAGTAATAAATGGATATAAAAATATATCTTATAAAGGACGTTTTGATTTTTCTCTTAATTATATTAATTGCGGACTATGCATATCACTTTCATTTATTTTGGCAAGATTTTTCAAGCTTATATATTGTTTTTAGCTAATAAACTCACATATTGTGTTCAGCCAATAAACTCATTTAGCCGATTGTTGAAACAAAAAAAAAATAGTACAACGAGTATATTTTCTAATACAATTTAAGAGTTTTATTTAGTATATACAACCGGAATCAGAATGTTTTATTCTTCACATCGGCAAATTCAGAGCTTTGAATTTAGTGGAATATCACTAACCTGGCAACTTTTCTTTAACGGTGGCAAATTGACGAAAATGTCGCCAAATAGACGGAATTGTCGCCAGATTGCTAAAAATAACGCAAATCAATGAAATTAAATTTATTTTTTTAGAAGAGAGATTACTCAAATGATGTTTCGGAAGCATTTGTCTGTCATTCCATCCATCCCACTTAGTAACACATTTAGCGAATTTTTAAAATGTCACCAAATTGATAAAAATATTTGTAAATCCATAAAAATATCATGAAATTTGTTAAAATTGCACTTAATAAATGAAATTAATTGTGTTTTGTTCGAGGATACTATTGCGAAGATGTTTCGTCAATTTGTCGCCAAGTAAGACTATCAGTTATACAGTCCCACTTGGCGATAAATTTGGCGATTTTTCAATCGATCGATTCGAAAATCGGCGATTTCCATCAATTTATTTGAAGCAAATGATATCATGTCGCTTAACAACGGATTTATATCCAATGTGTTTATGCGGCATACGATTTTTATTAAATCTTTTCCGATTTGAAGAATGAAGATATGTATATAAAATAAATGTCATTGACATTGCAATTTTGACTCGATAATACCAATTACGGGCTTCAGGTTTAAATATTATTCTTACTGATATTTTAGGGGATTATTTAGTCAGGGATTATTGATATATCCAAGTTATTATGCCATTATTTTGTTATAGGAAAAATTGTTGAAACTCATATATTGTACATTGTACGAGTAATCTTCTACAAATTCACGTGTATATCGTCTAATCTATGATAATTCAAGTAGCACAGGTGTATTGGCTGTTGGTGGGGGTTTCGGTCGTTTCCGTCGGCGTTCCTCTTCGGGAGTGGCGGCGGTTGGTCTCGCTCGGCGGGGCGTTGGTCTGCTGCCCCCTTGATGTCCCGGGTGGTGCGTTGGTCGCATGATGGAGTCGGTGGCTTTCACCGCCCGGTGGGGCTGGTTGGTCCGTTTTCCGTGCTTGTGTTGGGGATCTCTCTTTCTTCGGCCGTGCAGCAAATCCCTTTAAGCCCTCGTTGGCAAGGGGCACTGTCTGGGTCGCGGAATTCATTTGAAGCAAATGCTATCATGTAGCTTAGTAACCGATTTAAATCCAAAGTGTTTATGCGGCAGACGATTTTAAATCTTCCGATTTGA
The DNA here is from genome assembly GCA_951213105.1 of Amaurobius ferox. NCBI lineage: Eukaryota > Metazoa > Arthropoda > Arachnida > Araneae > Amaurobiidae > Amaurobius > Amaurobius ferox. Next base: position 49,380,783 of record OX578154.1, read on the forward strand.
ATAATAAAGATATGTATATAAAAAAATCTGATGCGGGCAACACTTGACTTTCCTTATATAATGCAATGAATTTACTACATTTACAGTAAAAAAAGAATAGATTATTATTATAGTAGATATTTTTATTCTTTCCAAGATATTGAATTTTTGTGAATGAGTCGTCATTTTCATTGATTTGGCGTCATTTTTATCCATTTGGCAAGATTTTCGTTAATTTGGCAACATTTAAAAAACTCGCCAAGTTGGCGACATTCCGCCCAAATCATCGCCAAAATCTCGCCATTCGTTATGGACGGAGAAATAAGTTATTCGTACAGAAGATAAATGACTATTGGGTTCCAATACAAAAGTATTACTCAAAGTATTTTTTTCATGAATGGAACAAGCTAGATCCACGAAAATGATGTCACAAATTTATCTCATGGTATTACATATGAAAAGTGAACATGTTTCTCAATAGGAAATATTTTTTTTAAATTTATATGACTATTTGATAATTTTTTTGAAAAATGTGCAATATCTCGAGAACGGTTCATGTTAGTTTTCTAAAATTTATGCCAATTGTATTTTAATAAAAAATTACATAAGAAATGTCTACTTGCGTAACTTTATTAGTGGTTTTGATATTTTGACGATTTTTTCAAAATTTCATTCGAAAATTTCGGGGGGTTCTGAACATTCGATTGTGTATAAAAACAATAGGCTTCCAGTGTTTATGGATTGTGATTTTTGAACCAAATTTCGTTCGAATCGGTCCATTCGTTCGTCAGTTATCGTCTCTACGGACTCACTGACACACACACACACAGACATCACTTCAAAAGTGTTCTATTCGTGATCAGGTATGTTTGAAATGTGCTCTCCCGTCGGAAACTCGAATTCGAATTTTCGATCCCGTCACAATACTGTCCTTATACATTATGTATATAAGGAAAGTAATAAATTTCATTGCCATTGCATTTTTGACTGGATATTATCAATTACGGTCTTCAGGTTTAAACATTATTATTATTGGTATTTTCGGTGACTGGTGATTCAGGGATTATTGATATTTTCAAGTTAATATGCCATTGTTTCATTATGACAAAAATTGTTGAAACTCATATATAGTACGTTGTACGAGTAATCTTCTACAAATGCACGGGTATAACGTCTAATCTACGAGAATTGAAGTATCAGAGGTGTATTGACATGTATTTTGATATATATTGTCATATATTGGGATCAATTACGGCCTTCTGGTATAAATATTATGGGGATTATTGATATTTTTCAATTTATTACGTCATCTGTTTTATTTGGTCAAAGATTTTTAAGACTCGTATTGAAATACGGGTAATCTTCTACTAATACACTGGCATATTTTCTAATCTGTGATAATATAAGTAGTTCGGGTATACATGTATTCCCATATAATTTTATCGCTTTCATTCTAGCATATATTGGAATCAATTACGACCTTCAGATTTAAATATTACGGGTTAATTGATATTTTCAATTTATACATGTAATCTACTAATACAGGTTATATCTTCTAATATTCGCGCATGTAAATAGTACTGGTCCCATACAATTTTAACCCTCTTAACTTGCATATATTGATTCAATTTCATATTTGTTGCAAATTTGCTTACAAAAGGGGCCAGGATATTTTATTCTTCAGATCAGCCCTTGAAGATAATTTTGCATAGTGAGAACATATATTCTTAAACTTCTTTTTAGGAGAAATAAATTTAATATTTTAATAGAATATTTTGATTAACAATATCATTTAGTATACTATAGGAATTTGCACATGATTGTGAATTTTAAGATTCTTTTTATTGTATACTCCATGCGAAGAACGGATATGATGCTAGTTTTTAGATAAATTTATTTGAAAAACGTGCATGATCCCGAGAACATGTCAAGATAGCGTTCTAAAGATTGTTTTATAATGAAATATTATGTATAAAACGTTTATATTTATTTTACATTAGAAATGTTCTGATTATTTCATGATGTTTTCAAAAATTCAATTGAAAATTAAGTAATCTTCCAGGCGTTTGATTGAGTTTAAAATCAATAAATTTCCAACCTTCAGGGATTATAATAATCCAAACGATCCATTTGTTCGTGAGATATTATTTCCACAATCTCACAGACTAACACACAGACATCACTTTAAAACGACTTACTTTGACCTCATATATCTCAGTACATAGAGGGAAGTTTAAAATTCGTACTGCTTTTATCTCAATCTATGTGCAAATTTCTATTCAAAATCTTCTGAGTTTCACTATGCCAACGAAACTTTCGCATACAATTCAATTTCTCAATTTCAGTCGCTGTTACGGCTTGGAACTCGCTTCGCTTTAATTAATATTTCGTATGAATGCACATATTTAAAGATGCAATAGCTTTTCAATTCGTATTAGCAGTTCTGATATGTTTAAGTTCACGGTACGCACTTCACGATGCATGATAATGATGTATATAAACTACATGAGTTATCAAAAGGTGAATTGTTCGATGTATTTGTCTATTTTTCCTTACACCTGTAGTTCAATATGATACAAATTACATAATTTACATAGAAATTTGAACACCAACTTTGCATTACATCTCTAATAGTTCTCTAATAGTTTTTTTGATTCTTTTTTTTCGGATGAATTCGTAGAATTGAAGTTTACACAATTAACACAAAATATTGACTAAACTTTTTTATTTTCTTGGCTAAAATCTTACCTAAAGTGCATCGCAGAGTAAATCTTTAATATTGCCTATGTGATTACAGAGCGAATATTTTTATAGGTTGAATGACGTCAGCTGTGTCCCTGAAAATTCCCATGCATACTTTACAGTTACCTTCTTACTTTTCTTATATGCATAATGTATAAGGAAAATATTGTGACGGGGTCGAAAATTCGAATTCGAGTTTTCGACGGGAGAGCACGTTTCAAACATCCCTGATCACGAATCAAGCATTTATGAGGGGATGTCTCTCTGTGTGTGTGAGTGTGTGTGTTTGTGTGTGTGAAAGTATGTGTAAAGTGTGTGTGTGTGTGTGAAAGTATGTGTGCGGGTGTGTGTGTGGGTGTGTGTGTCAGTGAGACTGTGGAGACGATATCTCACGAACGAAAGGAGCGATTCGAATGAAATTTGGTACAAAAATCACAATCCATGAATACTGGAAGCCTATTGTTTTCAAATGCAATCGACTGTTCAGAACACCCCTAATCTTTCGAGTGAAATTTTGAAAAAATCATCAAAAAATCATAACCTTTAATATAGTTATGCATTATAACATTTCTTATGTAATGTGTCCTTAGAAAACGATTAACATAAATTTTAGAACGCTAGCATGAACCGTTCTAGCATGAACCGTTGCACATTTTTCATATAAATTTAACAAAAAATCTCATAAATTAAAAAAAATATATTAACTGTTGAGAAACATGTTCACTTTTCATATGTAATATCATGTGATAAATTTGGTGACATTATTTTCGAGAATCTAGCTCGTTCCATTCAAGAGAAAAAATACTTTGAGTAATACTTTTGTATTTGAACGCCAATAGTCATTCATCTGCTATAAGAATAAATTATTTATCCTTGCATAACGCATGGCAAGATTTTGGAGACGAATTTGGCGGAATGTCGCCAACTTGGCGACCTTTTTAAAAATGACGAAAAATGACGACGTGTCATTTTTAAATTTGACGAAAATCTCGCCAAATGGTTAAAAATGACTCTAAATCAATGAAAATGACGACTAATTGAAAAAAAATTCAATATCTTGAAAATAATATATGTATTTACTATAAGAATAAGCTATTTTTATATTTTCTATATTATAAGACGGGGTCGAAAATTCAAATTCGAGCTTTCGACGGGAGAGCACGTTTCATTCATTCCTGATCACGAAACGAACATTTTTGAGGGGATGTCTGTGTGTGTGTGTGTGTGTGTGTGTGTGTGTGTGTGTGTGGAGAAGCTATCTCACAAACGAATGGAGCGATTCGACTGAAATGTTGTACAAAAATCACAATCCATAATTACTGGAAGCCTGTTGCTTTAAAACACAACCAAATGTTCAGAACCCTCCTAAATTTTCGAGAGAAATTTTGAAAAAATCTTCAAAAAATCAAAACCTTTAATAAAGTTACACAGATAGAAATTTCTTATGTAATTTTTCTTTAGAAGACAATTGACATAAATTTTAGAACGCTTGCATGAACAGTTCTAGAGATATTGCACATTTTTCAAATAAATTTATCAAAAAGTCCAATAAATTAAAAAATATATATTAACTGTTAAGAAACATGTTCACTTTTCATATGTAATACCATGTGATAAATTTGGTGACATCATCTCGTGGATCTAACTCGTTCCATTCACGAGAAAAGATACTTTGAGTAATACTTTCGTATTTGAACTCCAATAGTCATTTATCTGCTGTAAGAATAACTTATTTCTCCGTCCATAACGCTTGGCGAGATTTTAGAGACGAATTCAGCGGAATGTCATCAACTTGGCGACAATTTTAAATGTTGCCTAATTAATGAAAATCTCGCCAAATGGATAAAAATGGTGCTAAATCAATGAAAAGGACGACTAATTCAAGAAAATTCAATATCTTTGAAAGAATATATGTATCTACTATAAGAATAACATTTCTTTTAACTGTAAAAGTAGTAAATCCATTGCATTATATAAGGAAAGTCATGTGTTGCCCACATCAGTTTTTTCCTTGTATGAAGTATGCATAAAAATATCAATTTGTCTGCTTTCTTATGTTTTAAGTCCTCCACCCTTTTTGAAGGTTCACAATTATCAGCTGTTTCTTTGTCCTCCACATTTGTCGATGTAGACGTTTCAGCCACTTTTGTATCTATGAAGCGTTTTCCATCTCTCGATTTTATTAACATTTCTGTATCAAATTCCTTAGAGACAAAGGAGTACTTTTCAACACCAAAATATCTTAAACTTAGCAGAAACATATTTAAAACTCTTACTATCTCTAAGCAAAACCTGATAATTTCATGCTGACAAACATGACTCCTATTCGGCCTTACCCTTTACGATTTATGATATTCTCCTTTCTACCTTTAGAGCCGTTATGGGTTTTTCGCACCTAAAGCCAGTGATTGTAATGATTTTACACAAATGGGTTTATTTTCTATAAACTCTTTTTATTGCGGCCTTCAACGGTAACCAATACATCTTTTTAGCAGCGTTTATAGTCTAGTGCTTTGATAAGGTAGAGGATATGGTATCCCTAGTCCACTTATGGCTTTATGTCACCCTTTTAGAAATTATTCAAGTGTAAAGAACATTTGCAAAGACGGGTCGCGGAAACAATATTTGATTAGTTGCTGTAATCAGCTGCATTCTTTGTTGTTACACTTCACTGCAGCTGCATTCAGGCATAATTTACACTTAAATGTGGTTAAAATTGGTTGTACTCTATATAAAGGTTGAAGCAGATTCTGCGTAACGACATATGCGTCCGTATATCGGTAAAGTAAACGAACACTCACCGTCTTGTAAAACATGCAGGACTTCCTATCTTCATCGGAGCCATCACCACAATCTATAAAGCCGTCGCATAGCATGTGGTCGTCTATGCAGCGATAGCGGCCCATCCTGTCTGCTATAGGGCAAGCAAACCTCTCCAGACCATCGTCGGACGGAGCACATTCTGGAAGAGAAGGAAATTACAGATCAAGGCTTATTGCAATAATGTGAAGAATATTTTCACAATATCCATTCCTGCTGCAACCTGATATGTACGCTTTATATTAAATGTATTCCTTTGAAAAAACAGAAGCACCATGAAGAACGTGACTGTTTTTATTGAAATATGCGTACAGCTCATATACATGTAATGAAATGATTACAACATCAAGGCCATTCAATGGTTATCAATTTCACATTGAATTTTCAAAACGGTAATTGGTTAAACCCCCCTTGGCGGGAATGCATGCTTGTGTACGTCTAGGGAAGGAGTGACAAAATTTCCTAATGTTATCCTGCGATACATTCTGTCAGGCATTCCTCAATTGTTGCTCCAGATCTGCTGCATTTCGGGGTGCTCGAATCTGGCGCCCTAGCCTGTCCCATACATGCTCGATTGGCGAAAGGTCTGTTGACCTTGCTGGCCAAGGGACAGCATCAACAGCACGTAGACAGTCCAAAGATATGCAAGCCGTATGTAGCGTAGCATTATCTTGTTGGAATATGACATTAGAATGACGTTCCATGAAGGGTATCGCAAACGGCCGCAGTATTTTATCAACATATTGTTGAGCTGTTAAAGTTGCATGCAGGATGCCTAGGCACAACCTGTTGTCATAAGAAATAGCAACCCACACCAGGGGTAATAGCTGTGTGCCTGTGCAAAACAAAGGCTGATTGGAACCTCTATATAACATCGTGCACTTCCAAAACTTAATGTTAGTAGGTGCCATAATTAGTAATTTGAAATTTATAATTTTAATAATATATAAAAATTTGAAGACGCTTTTTGAAAATAAATAATATATTATAAAGAACGCTACATTTTATTTAAGAACCAAAAATAACGCTTTGCTTTTCAACAGATTTTTAATGGAAGAAGCTACAAACATTCACAATTTAAATGTGGATTGTATGTTTGTTCTTTATTTCACGAAGCAAAATTTAATATGAACTTTAATTAAGTAAGCGGATGATCATGCATAAAGAATTTTATCTCCACAGAAAAATATAATTTAGAAAAATTTTATACTTTGCACATTTTTTGAAGAGGCAACTTCAGCTGCTTATGTTTGTTCTTAAGAAAGAACACCGTCGTCTGAAACACGGTAGTGTTCACCATTCTAAAAATTGCCAAAGAAGACGTTTCTGAAAATATTTTGTTTCTGAAATTGTAATCCCTTGTTGTCTTTGTGCGTTCTCAATCGAGAAAAATAAAAATAAATAAACTTTTCTTCAAAATTGTCACTATTTCGCCAAAAGTTATTTTAAACGACGGTATTCTCAAAGTCAACACGAATATGTTTTGTCCTTATTGTACTGTGCCGATATTTTTTTAGGGATATAATTTCCGCTAGCACTTTTTCTATAATAACATGTAATATAATGTGAACTGCACATGATTTTTTTGCAGACATCTTATTTTACTGCATATCTTCCGTAATGCATAATTTCAGTTCCATTAAGCAGACTAACATTTAAAATAGCTACTTATTTGAAATTATGTACAATTTGCCGCTTTAAATAATTTTATTTTTCACTTTTTCTTTTTTTGGAGATAAAGTGCGCTTTAAAACGTCGGAAGCATACCAACTAAATATATATATATATATATATATATATATATATATATATATATATATATATATAGAGAGAGAGAGAGAGAGAGAGAGAGAGAGAGAGAGAGAGAGAGAGAGAGATATAAAGATATATATGTATATAAAGATATACAAATGGAAAGTATAGCACGGGGGTGACCATATGTCTTTCATAAAATGGTAGGGGTGGATTGCGACACCCCTTTCCCGTTTAAAGCAGCTTTTCCGCCCGGCAACGCTCACGGTACCTATGTAATACAATGGTCAGTCCTCCATATGCGCAAAGACAAAAGCACTCCAATAGTAACAAAATCAAAAAGGAGGCCAGGAATGGATAAGAGACGCCATAGATTACTATTTTGAGATTCCACAGTATTAGTAAGTCAATTCGCGCATGCGTGTTGAGATATATTTATAACAGTTTCGCAGATACGTTTAAATACACTCAAAATCTCAATTGAATAAATCAATATCTTTGTCTTCTTTGAAAAAAGAATTATAATATTTTTTTAAGAAATATAAAGGATAATGTTTTTCTATGGCTTCCTTTACTATTTTTTGGCTGTTATTTATGCAATCCTTCTTGAATGTATTATATATAATGTTTCTTTTGAAATGTCCGATAATAATATTTCTGAAAATGTTCTTTGAGAGATTAGAATTCCAATATATTATAGGGTTGATCTTGATCTTGTATGAATCTCGTTTGTCATGTAGAGTCGTGTAAATCCCATATTGCCGATGTTTACTGATAGCAAATCCAAAAAATCCACCGTTCAGTCTTCTTTTACTTGATTTTCGATTAATTCTAGTTCACTTGGATAAAACTTGAAATCAAAGTTTGGGGTGTGCTCAAAATACCCCAAAAGCACATCGTTAACATAACGGAAGTTAGGCATTTCTGATAAAATATGGGTTCCCTTTTCGTATTTTGTTAAATATATATCCGCGAGCATAGACGAACAGCATCCTCCCATGGGTATACCTCTAATTTATCTGTAAAAATTCTTCCCGTCATGTAGAATATTTACTTTTAAAACCAATTCCACAAGGTCCAAATATCTTCGATAGGTAATGAATTGTTTCAAGTCGTATTCTTCATGAAATTCTTTTAAAATCAGATGCAACTGAGTTATATATATATACTAGCAGCATACCCGTTCTTCGTACGGAGTATATAATATAAAGGAACTTGAAATTCATAATCATGCCCAAATTCTTATAGTATACTAAATGACATGTTTAATCAAAATATTCTGTTAAAATATTTAATATAATGCTCCTAAAAAGAAGTTTAAGAATCTCTGTTCTCGCTATATAAAATTATCTTCATGTACATATCTGAAGAATAAAACATCTTGGACCCCTTATGTAAGCAAATATAAAAAAAATATGGAATTGAATCAATATATGCAAAATAAAAGCGTTAAAATTGTATGGGACCCGTACTAATTATATACGCGAATATTAGAAAATATAACCTGTATTAGTAGATTACATGTATAAATTGAAAATAAAAATAAACCCGTAGTCTTTAAATCTGAAGACAGTCATTTATTCCAATATATGTCAAAATTAAAGTACTAAAATTATATGGGGAGATATACACGTACTACTTATAATGTCCGATTATTAGTAGAAGATTACCCGTTTTGCAATATGAGTCACAAATATTTTTTGGTAAAATACAACAGACGACGTAATAAATTGAATATATAATTAATCCCCTTAATCTTCATACCAGAAGACTGTACTTGATTCCAATATATATGCCAATATATGTCAAAATATATGCCAATATAACTGTACTACTTATATTCTCGTAGGTTAGAAGATATACCCGTGCATTCCTAGAAGATTACTCGTACAACGTACAATATGCGTGTGTCAGCAATATTTGCCGCAATAAAACAATGGCGTAATAACTTAAAAATATCAATAATCCCTGAATCAATAATTCCGGAAAATATCAATAATAATAATGTTTAAACCTGAAGAGTATAATTGATATTATCCAGTCCAAAATGAAATGGCAATGAAATTTATTTTATATACATATCTTCATTATTCAAATCGGAAGGGATTTAATAAAAATCGTCTGCCGCATAAACACATTAGATTTAAATCCGTTGCTAAGCGACATGATATCTTTCTTCAAATAAATTGGTAGAAAAAATATCGTCTAAATAGTTATATTTCTATGGAACATTTGGCGACAGTTTCGTCAAATTAGCGACATTTTAAAAAATTGCCAAATTTATCGCCAAGTGGGACTGTAGAACTGACAGTTCCACTTTGCGACAAATTGACGAAATATCATCACAATACTATCCCCTAACAAAAAACAACTAATATCATTTATGTAGCGCAATTTTATCAATTTCAAGATATTTTTTATAGATTTGAAAACATTTTTATCAATTTGGTGACATTTTAAAAATTCGCTAAATGTATTACTAAGTGGGATGGTTGGTCTGACAGATAAATGCTAACCAAACATCATTTCAGTACTCTCTTCTAACAAAACAAAAAAAAAATTCATTGATATGTAGAAGACCCAAGCCACACGACCAACCCGAAGGTTTATGGCAGCTGTTTGTGTGTCGTTTATATCAATTTGGCGACATTTCCGTCAATTTGGCAAAGTTTAAGAAAAGTTGTCAAATTAGCAATATCCCTCCAAATTCGTAGCTTTGAATTTGCAGATCTGAATGAAACATTCTTATCCCGTTTCAATATACTAAATGAAAACACTACAATTGTATTAGAAGATATACTCGCTCTACTCTTTTTCTGTTTCAACAATCGGCTATATGAATTTATTGGCTAAACACAATATATGAGTTTAGTAGCTAAATACGATATAAGTTTGAAAACTCTTTTGCCAAAATAAATGAAATTGATGTACGCAGTCAGCAATTAATATAATTAAAAGAAAAATCAAACCGTCCATTCATAAGATATACTTTTATATCCATTTATCCATTTATTTATTATTTAAATCGAAAAAAAATAATAAAAACATTAACAAACACATTTAATTTAATTGCGATGCCGAGCAACATGATATATCCTCCTAAAATGTTAAAATTTATTAACCACTAACAGCACACCCGTTATTCGTACGGAGTGTATAATTTAAAGACACTTAAATTTCGCAATCATGTGCGAATTCTGTTAAAATATTAAATTTATTGCTCCTAAAGAGAAGTTTAAGAATATATGTTCACACTATGCAAAATTATCTTCACGATCAGATCTGAAGAATAAAACATCCTGCCCCCTTTTGTAAGCAAATTTACAGAAGAAAAAATAGGAATTGAATGAATATATGCAACCCCGTACTAATTATATTGTCGCAGATCAGAAAATATGCCAATGTGTTAGAAGAAGATTACCCGTATTACAATATGCGTCTCAAATATATTTGCCAAAATAAAAGAGATGACGTAATAAATTGAAAACATCAATAATATCCGTACTCTTTATACCAGAAGGTCGTAATTGATTCCAATATATGCCAATATATATCAAAACATATGTCAATATACCTGTACTACTTATATTCTCGTAGATTAAAAGATATACACGTGTATTTGTAGAAGATTCGTACAACATACAATATATGAGTTTAAACAATTTTTGTCATAATAAAATAATTGCATAATAACTTGAAAATATCAATAATCCTTGAATCAATAATCCCCGAAAATATAAATAATAATAATTTTTAAACCTGAAGACCGTAATTGATATTATCCAGTCAAAAATGCTATAAGAAAAATCAAATCGTTCTTTTCTAAAATATATTTTTATATCCATTTATTTATTATTCAAATCGAAAAAATAATTATTAAAATTAACAGACAGATTTAATTTAATTGCGTTTCTGAGTAACATGATATAAGATAGAATCTTATAACATGTTTAATATGTCATGTCTTATAACATAAACTGCGAAACTAAATAACGATTTTGATTTCTCTATACTTCTCATTGTTCCGTAAAAGCTTGTTTTAAATAAACCATGAACCATGGAGATAGATTTCCCCTTTAAATCATGTTTCAAACAATTCATGTTTTCAGAAAGTGACTAATTAACGCAAAAAATCTCCCATCAAACTCAGAGATTAAATTTTAATTCACTTTCAAACGATTTTCAAGCTTTTCGTTTGGATAAACCACGGAGTTAGGGAGTAGAACTCCTAGGAAAAAGTTCCGTTTTTCATTAATATCTCGACAACCCCAGGTCTTAGAAACTCGAAACTTGGACAAAATTTATGGGGGGATATTTCAAGGCTATCCACCAAATTTCATTAAATTCGGTTCAGCCGTTTTTCCGTGATGATGAGACAAACGAAAATTTCGTTTTTTACTAATATCTCGAGAACCACTGGTCGTAGAAACTCAAAACACGGATATAATTTTAAGTGGGGCTATTTCTGGGCAACCCACAAAATTTCATCAAATTCGGTTCAGCCGTTCTCCCGTGATGGTGTGACAAACAGACAGACAGACAGACAGACAGACAGACAGACAGACAGACAGACAGACAGACAGATTTTCATTTTTATTTATATAGATATATATATATATATATATATATATATACAATATGAAAATATCGTGAAATATAATATTATAAAATCATCAGAAATCACACTTAAAAGGCGCTAAGCTGCACTAAAAAGAGGATTAAAAATATTTTCAAAATGTATATATATATATATATATATATATAATTTAAAAAATTGCATACATCTTGAAAAAATCTAACAAAATTCATTAAGTACTATATATTCTATTGTGTTTTCAGGGTTATTGTCTTTTGATTATATATATATATATATATATATATATATATATATATATATATATATATATATATATATATATATCATATAAAAGCCAGTAAATAAATTCAAGGTTGAATATATTTCCTATGCATATCCACTAGAATCTTATGCACTACTCAGGAAAAGGCGCCGATTCGCTCTATACTCCGAAGCAGATAATAATCCAAGAAATAGAAGAATTGAAGGAATAAGGGATAACCAAATGCTTTGCATTTAAAGGTTGGGGAGGATTGCGACTCCCCCTCCTGTTTAAAGCTGCTTTTCCAGCCTAGGCAAACGCTCACGGTACCAATACAAAGCAAAGGTTGGTTCCCAATGCGTGCTAATACGAAGGCATCCCGGATACGAAAGAACAAGACCAACCAAACAGAAGGACATTGAACCAAAAGTGAATCCTGCCCAACTCGCTATCTTATATATGTTCATCTTACGCATGCATGCAATCCTAACAGGTACGCATAAACTTTATATACTTGCAGATTGATGAAGTAAACTGTTAAAATCCACATGATCCTTGAAAATCGATCTATAAAAATCCTTTAAGAAATATAGAGCATAATGTTTATATAAAGCCTCAGTTATGATTTCAATGTTGCTATTATTACAATCTCTTTTAAACGTGTTGTAAACCGTGTTGTAAACGTATATATATATATCTATCTCTCTCTCTCTCTATATATATATATATATATACTGCTGGCCATCCAAAATGCAACACCATGAAATACAAGAGATATCAAAGCCAAATTTATTGGACAAAGAACATAAAGTACAAGGATGAATTGAATGGAAATACAGCGCCGTTCGACTTGCGTAACACGAAGAAATCAGTATTTTGTGCAGCCGCCATGGCTGACAATAACTACTGCTGCACGCCTCGACATTGAAAGAAAGAGACTTTGGATGTGTTCTTGGGGTATGTCAGTCCATACTGCTTCCATACGTTGCCAAACTTCATCTGTCGTAGCAGCTGGTGGTGTTTGCGGGGCCAGTCGTTTACCAATCATCGACAGACGTGTTCAAGCGACAGATCTGAAGAACGGGCAGGGCAAGGAAGCAGTGGAACTTGGTGAGCAATGAAGAAATGCTGAACGATATGTGCTACGTGTGGTCTCGCATTGTCCTGTTGAAACTTGGCCGCAGGCAAGCCTTGAAGGTAAGGTAAGACAATAGGCTCCAAAACTTCAGAAATGTATAATAGGTGGCTGTTGAGTGTACCGGCAATGCGTATTAGGGGGGTGCGGGAGTAAAATCCAATGCCACCCCAAAACATAACGCCAGGTGAAGGACCGTTTGCAGGTGGCGCTAGTAGTGCACATTATTTGCATAAGAATTAAAATTCTAATCATTTGTATGTTCTATCGAGGTATACGTATGGTACAAATTTCATGCTTATTGGATGCTTCGTTCATGGTGTTGCATTTTGGATGGCCAGCAGTGTATATATATATATATATATTTATCAATAAAAAATATACTTTGTGCGAAGGATAAGGACAATTTGAGCTACGTATATAAGCACAAATAACACAAAAATGCAGCATACAGATGTTTCGAGAATACTCTGGATCCCCTTTGTCGGTACGGAGTCCAAAAGAGGTATAGGTGTGCAAAAAGAAGAAACAGGGGGGATTATATACCCAAGACCGGATTAAGAACGAGCCAATCAGAAAGAAGCATAAAGAACAGTCTAGCTAATCCAAAGTGATACACAAGATTAGCGTGCACCAGAACACAACAGGAATATACCGACAAGGCGAGTCAAGTTCGAACAGGGAAAAAGTAACGTATCTTGAGGTATTATACACTAGAACAAATTACTCTGCGTTGGACGAGTCTTAAATAAGCGGCCAATTCATATAAATAAATAAATAAAAGCCCACTATTTAAATACGTTTCTCAAAATATACAATATTGTATATATTTGTTAATAGATTGCAGTAACGATAAGAAGAAAAAGGTTAACAGATTGCGGTCCGTTTGCCAGTCATCAATGGCGAACGAAACGCAGATTTAAAAATGTGTTCCCTCAGTTAACAAATAAAAATAATCAACGGATGGGTTTAGGAAATATTTTTTTTTCATTCTAGAGCAATCTTTGATATTTTAAAGAACTGGTCCTAATTTATAAACGTCGGACGGCGCATCAATTTTTTACTTTCCCTGCAATACATGGTAATGTATAGGGAAAGTATTGGAATCATGTCGAAAATCGAAATTCGAGTTTTCGACGGATCTACCGTTTTAAGACCTCTAGAATACGAAAAAACTATTTTTAGCGTGACGTTTGTGTGTCTGTCTGTCTGTGTGTCTGTCTGTGCAGATTTTGTATCCACTCTAACTAAAAAAGTAATTGACCGAATTTCATTAAATTTGGTAGGTAAGTCACTTGTGGGCGATTCTGGTGCTGATTAGTTTTGGATACTATTCGGGATAAAAGAACATGCCTTTTTTCGCGAAATGGCCCTCAAAAGTTTGTATCCACTCTAGCTGAAAAACGAATGGACCGAATTCCTCAACATTTGGTAGGTAATTTACTTGTGGTACACCCTGGTGCTGATTAGATTTTGGTATGCTTCGGAAAAACGTAACCTGCCTTTTTTTGCAAAAAAGCCCTCAAAAATTGCCAAAATATAAAATAAATAACTACGTATGCTCAAATATATCCATGAAATGCTTGTTTAATACGTAAATTTTAACGAAGAAAAAAATAAGACCAATCCCATTACACTAGGACTAGCCGTTCTCGAGATATTTTAGTTTTTTCGTATTTTCTCTACGCCACCTTTGAAAGTAAGTCAAGTTATCAAATGAGAACGAAAATTGAATTAAAAGTGGATTAAATTTAATTAAAATAAAGAGAATGTGGATATAAGTCTGCAGGAAAGTCATGTGCTGCCAACATCAGATTTTTACTTTCCCTGCAATGCATGGTAATGTATAGGGAAAGTATTGGAATCATGTCGAAAATCGCAACTCGAGTTTTCGACGGATCTACACGTTTCAAGACCTCTAGAATACGAAAAAACCATTATTATCGTGACGTCTGTGTGTCTCTATGTCTGTGTGTCAGTCTGTGCAGATTTTGTATCCACTCAAACTAAAAAACTACTGGACCGAATTTCACACAATTTGATAGGTAAGTCACTTGTATGCCAGTCTGGTGCTGATTAGTTTTGGGTAAGATTCGGGATAAAATAACCCGCATTTTTTTGCGAAATGGCCTGCAAAAGATTGTATCCACTCTAACTGAAAAACTAATGGACCAAATTTCACAAAATTCGGTAGATGAGTCACTTGTGGGTCACCCTGGTGCTGATTAGATTTTGGTATGATTCGAAAAAAATAACCTGCCTTTTTTTGCAAAATAGCCTGCAAAAATCTTCAAAATCTAATCTAAAGAACTAAGTATGCTCAAATATATCCATTAAATACTTTTTTAATACGTTATTTTTAACAACGAAAATAATAAGACCAACCCAATTACACTAGAACTAGCCGTTCTCGAGATATTTTAGTTTTTCGTATTTTCTCTACGCCACCTTTGAAAATAAGTCCGGTTACCGAATGAGAAAGGAAATTTCATTTAAAGTGAAATAAATTTAACTAAAATAAAGAGAACGTGGATATAAGTCTGCAGGGAAAGTCATGTGCTACCCACATCAGATTTTTACTTTCCTTATATACATAATGTATAAGGAAAGTATTGTGACGGGGTCGAAAATTCGAATTCGAGTTTTCGACGGGAGGGCACGTTTCAAGCATCCCTGATCACGAATCAAACATTTTTGAAGTGATGTCTGTGTGTGTGTATGTGTGTGTGTGTGTGTGTGTGTGTGTGTGTGAAAGTATGTGTGTGTGTGTGTGTGTGTGTGTGTGTGTGTGTGTGTCAGTGAGTCTGTGGAGACGATAACTGACGAACGAATGGTCCGATTTGAACCAAATTTGGTACAAAAATCACAATCCGTAAACACTGGAAGCCTATTGTTTTTATACGTAATCGAATGTTCAGAACCCCCCTAAATTTTCGAATGAAATTTAAAAAAAATCGTCAAAAAATCAAAACCACTAAAAAAGTTACGCAAATAGACATTTCTTATGTAATTTTTCATTAGAAAACGATTGGCATAAATTTTAGAACGCTAACATGAACCGTTCTTGAGATATTGCACAGTTTTTAAAAAAATTATCAAAAAGTCATAAAATAAAAAAAAAAATATTTCCTATTGAGAAACATGTTCACTTTTCATATGTAATACCATACGATAAATTGGGTGACATCATTCTCGTGGATCTAGCTCGTTCCATTCATGAAAAAAGATACTTTGAGTAATACGTTTGTATTTGAACGCCAATAGTCATTTGTCTGTTGTAAGAATAACTTATTTCTTCGTCCATAATTCTTGGCGAGATTTTGGCGACGAATTTGGCGGAATGTCGCCAACTTGGCGACTTTTTGAAATGCTGCCAAATTAACGAAAATCTCTCCAAATGAATGAAAATGACGCTAAATCAATGGAAATGACGACTAATACTCGAAAATTCAATATCTTGGAAAGAATATAAATATCTACTATAAGCAAAACCTATTTTTTGTACTGTAAAAGTATTAAATTCAGTACATTATATAAGGAAAGTCATGTGTTGCCCACATCAGATTTTTTATTTCGTAATACAAAAATCATAGAGATTTAAAATACACAAAATTATATATAAAATTTTAAAACTCATGAAAATCCATCTGTTAATTGTATGGATTCCGTTCAAAGTTTTTTTGGAAGATAATTTTTCGATCTTCACGATGGTGTCAAGTTAAGAACTATGTGATAATATTTTATGTCGCTAAAGAGTTGATATGTGTGGATATCGACAAAAGTCATTGTATATCAATGTATATGTATGCTAGTGTGTGTATGTATGATGTTGGTGTGTATTTTACCGTATGTAAATAGACACTAAATAAATAAGTTAATAGTGTGTGTCTGTTTAATAGTGTGTTTTAGTGTGTGTGAATTTTAGTGTGTGCTTGCATGTTACTGTGTATGTGTGTGTATGTTGGCGTGTGTACGTATGTTAGTGCGTGTGCGCATGTATATGCTTCTGTGTATGTTAGTCAGTGTATGTATGATGTTAGTGCATATTTTACCGTATGTGTATGTATAATAGCGTGTGTGTGTTTTAGTGTGTGCTTGCATGTTACTGCGTATTTGTGTGTATGTTAGTCTGTGTTCGTATGTTAGTGCGTGTGCGTATATTAGTATTTGTCACTGAGTCTGAGGAAGTGATATCTTACAAATGAATGGAGTAATTAGTAAACTATTTGAAACGACTATGAAAATCAGTGAATAATATTTGAACCCCATATATTTTAAGCGCGATCTAATATTCAAAGAACTCCCCCTTTTCCCATTTTGGATGATTTAGAAAGAAAAAGTAAAACATTCAAGATCTATAATACCGTTAAATAAATAATTATTTCTTGCATAATGTACCATCGAAAAACGAACGGCACCCACTTTAGAATGTTAGCACGAATTGGTCTCGAGATATAGCACGTTATTAGATACATTTATTAAAATGTTACATAAAATTCAAATAAGTAACTAGTATTCATAAATAAGTTGATCTTACTAATAAATTTGGCGAAAAATCGCCAATTTGGTGACATTTTGAAAATATCGCCAAATTAGTCAAAGTTACCTTTAATTACGAAAATGACCCCAACATTGATAAAAATTAAATATTTTCTCAATGAATAAAATCGTTCTACATTTATTGAGAAATTTACATGAAGTTAAAATAAGTGACTAGAGTTTTTAAATAAGTTGAGCTTAGTAATAAATTTGACAAAGATCCAACTTGGCGACATTTTAAATATATCTCCAAATTAGCAAAAATTCTGTTTAATTAGGAAAATGACCCCGAAATTGATGACAATTCAATATTTTCTTAATGGTTTTGTATAATATAATCATTTTGTATACGGACTTTTTTGTTATCCGATGGTTTAACAAAATTTATAATTACCAATTTAGATTTGCACAAAATCGAAATAGTTTTATATATTGCCATTCAGAAAAGCGTCAAATACCAATAAACTATCCATTGTTAAAACGATGTGTGATGTATCTGAAGTATCATTAGTTTGTTATGAAACAATGAAGCTATTACCTTATATAGGAAAATTCATTTGCTGAAAATACATCTATTTGTTTTTATCTTTTAACCTCGAAAAACTGTTTTTAACTTGAATGTCACGAAAAATGATATGAAAACAGAAAATTCAATGTGTAAATCAGTGTCATATGTTATAAAATATATGGAATTGATAAAAATCCAAGTATCAATTTCGTAGTAAATAAATCGAACGGAATTTCTAACAGTTTAGATACTCTATATCCCTCTTCTTTTATGGATAACGCAACTGCTTTTTCACAACTTACGTAATATTTTTACAACTTATATAATATATTGTTATTTCACTTCTTACGAAATATATTGTTTTGAAAGAAAGTAAGGAAAAAAAGGGCCGGAAAAAGAGATAATAAGTTTTGCAAATCTAATATATTGATATTTATTTTTTTGAACTTCTCCTTATTTGCTATAAAGCCTAAAAATTCTTACAAACATAAAAAACTGCTTTCAAACTGCAGAGAGAATTCTTACTTGAAGTCTAAAGTATCATATGCAGGTGTTATTTCAACTGCACAACAATTTCATTTTCCTTCATCTCAAAGTATAGGGGTCTTGAAGTTATAGAAATAATTTCTTGAAGTTATTATTTCTTGTGTACAACATATCAGCCACAAATACTGCTGGATTTTCGCGAAACTGTATATCCGGCTTTATTATAAATAAATCTAGAACTAGGAAGAATTTTTTTTCATTTGAGCGAAAACTTATATTTTTGCAAAATCTTATATTTTTACTTTCCCTGCAAGACCTCTTTCAAAACCTCTGGAATACGAAAAAACCATTTTTAGCGAGACGTCTGTGTGTGTGTCTGTGTGTCTGTCTGTCCAGATTTTGTACCCACTCTAACTAAAAAACTAACTCTAACTAAGTCACTAACCCACTCTAGCTAAGTCACTTGTGGGAGAGTCTGGTGCTGATTAGTTTTGAGTGTGATTCGGGATAAAAGTACCGGTTTGCAAAATGGCCCGCAAAAATTGCCAAAATCGAAACTAAAAAGCTACGTATGCTCAAATATATCCATTAAATGCTTGTTTAATACGTAATTTTTAACGAAGAATTGAAAAGGACCAACCCCATTACACTAGGACTAACCGTTCTCGAGATATATTAGTTTTTTTCGTATTTTCTCCACGTCAGCTTTGAAAAAAAGTCCAATCATCAAATGAGAACGAAAATTGAATTAAAAGTGACTTAAATTTAATTAAAATAAAGAGAACATGGATATATCTGCAAGGAAAGTCATGTGCTGCCCGCATCAGACTTTTACTTTCCCTGCAATACATGGTAATGTATAGGAAAAGTATTGGAATCATGCCAAAAATTGCAATTCGAGTTTTCGACAGATTTACACGTTTCAAGACCTCTAGAATACGAAAAAACCATTTTTAGCGTGACGTCTGTCTGTGTGTCTGTACGTCTGTGTGTCTGTCTGTCTGTGCAGATTGTGTATCCATTCTAACTAAAAAACTAATAGGCCGAATTTCACAAAATTTGGTAAGTACGTCACTTGTGGGTGAGTCTGTTGCTGATTAGTTTTGGGTACGATTCAGGATAAAAGAATCCGCCTAGTTTTGCGAAATGGCCCGCAAAGGCTTGTATCCCCTCTAACTGAAAAACTAATGGACTAAATTTTACAAAATTCGGTAGATAAGGCACTTGTGGATCACCCTGGTGCTGATTAGATTTTGGTATGTTTCGAAAAAGAATAACCTGTCTTTTTTGTAAAATGACCCGCAAAAATCGACAAAATCTAATCTAAAGAACTACATATGCTCAAATATATCTATAAAATGCTTGTTTAATACGTAATTTTTAACAAGGAAAATAATAAGACCAACCCCATTACACTAGGACTAACCGTTCTCGAGATAATTTAGTTTTTCGTATTTTCTTTACGCCACATTTGAAAATAAGTCCGGTTACCGAATGAGAACGAAAATAGAATTATAAGTGAAATAAATTTAGTTAATATAAAGAGAACGTGGATATAAGTTTGCAAGGAAAGTCATGTGCTGCCCACATCAGATTTTTTTAACATAGCAGCATAGGACAAAATTTGACTTAATCGTGCATGAACGGGTTTATTTATGGCTCAATTATGATGAGACTTCATAGTTTGAAACATTGCTGTAAAAAAAATCACGATACAATTTTTTTGTTCGTGACGTCATTATCTCCCTTGGGAACCAGTATGATGTCAATCGAATTATTTATTCAAGCTCTTTAAAGTGATGGGCAACACAATATAGTTGTAATTATTTGGACCTACGATAGCGAGTTTTCAAATTTTTTTCTTATAACTTTAAAAAAAATATGATGTGGGCAGCACATGACTTTCGCTGCAGACTTGTATTCACGTTCTCTTTATTTTAATTAAATTTAATTCACTTTCAATTCAATTTTCATTCTCATTTGGTAAATGGACTTATTTTCAAAGATGACATAAAGAAAATACGAAAAAACTAAAATATCTCGAAAACGGCCAATCCTAGTGTAATGGGGTTGATCTTATTCTTTTCATCGTTAAAAATTACGTATAAAACAAGCATTTAATGGATATATTTGAGCATACGTAGTTTTTTATTTTATATTTTGGCATTTTTGCGGGTCATTTTGCAAAAAAAGGTAGGTTTTCTTCTTCCGAATCATACCAAAATCTAATCAGCACCAAGGTGTCTTACAAGTGACTTATTTACCGAATTTTGTGAAATTTGGTCCAGTAGTTTTTTAGCGAGAGTGGATATAAACTTTTGCGGGACATTTCGCAAGAAAGGTAGGTTCTTTACTCACGAATTGTACCCAAAACTAAACAGCACCATATTCGCACACAAGTGACTTACCTACCAAATTTTATGAGATTCGGCCAATTAGTACTTTAGTTATAGTGGATACAAGATCTGCACAAACAGACAGACAGACACACAGACACACAAACAGACACACAGACACACACACAGACGTCACGCTAAAAATAGTTTTTTCGTATTCTAGAGGTCTCGAAACGTGTAGATCCGTCGAAAACTCGAGTTGCAATTTTCGGCATGATTCCAATATTTTCCCTACACATTACTATGTATTGCAGGGAAAGTAAAAATCTGATGTGGGCAGCACATGACTTTCCCTGCAGATTTATATTCACGTTCTGTTTATTTTAATTACATTTAATTCACTTTTAATTCAATGTTCTTTCTCATTTGATAACTGGACTCCTTTTCAAAGGTGGCGTAGAGAAAATACGAAAAAACTAAAATATCTCGAGAACGGCTAGTCCTAGTACAAAGGGTTTGGTCTTATTCTTTTCCTCTTTAAAAATTACGTATTAAACACGCATTTTATGGATATATTTGAGCATACGTAGTTTTTTATTTTAGATTTTGAGGGCCATTTTGCAAAAAAAGGCAGGTTATTTTTTCCCGAATCATACCAAAATCTAATCAGCACCAGGGTGACCTATACGTGACTCATCTACCAAATTTTGTGGAATTCGGTGCATTAGTTTTTCAGCTAGAGGAGATATAATCTTTTGCGTGCCATTTCGCAAAAAAATGCAGGTTTTATTTATCCCGACTCGTGTCCAAAACTAACCAGCACCAGATCCGCCCACAAGTTTACTACCAAATTTACCAAGTTTACTTCCACAGCTTTACTACCAAGATACCTACCAAATTTTATGAAATTCAGTCAATTAGTATTTTAGTTAGAGTGGATACAAAATCTGCACAGACAGACAGACAGACATACATTGCTATGTATTGCAGGGTAATGTAAAAAATATGTAAAAAACCACTATGTAAACACACCACTATGTAACACCACTATGTAACAAACCACTATGTAAAAACCACAATGTAAAAAATATGATGTGGGCAGCACATGACTTTCCCTGCAGACGTTTATATTCACGTTCGCTTTATTTATTTTTAAATTTATTTCACTTTTAATTCAACTTTAGTTCTCAATCGGTAACCGGACTTATTATTAAAGGTGGCGTAATGAAAATACGAAAAACTAAAATATCTCGAGAACGGCTAGTCCTAGTGTAATGGGGATGATCTTTTTCTGTTCGTCGTTAAAAATTACGTATTAAACGAGTATTTCATGGACATATTTGAGTATATCTAGTTCATTAGTTTAGATTTTGACGATTTTTGCGGGCCATTTTGCAAAAGAAAGGCGGGTTATTTTTTTTTCGAATCATACCAAAATCTAATCAGCACCAGGGTAACCCACAAGGGACTCATCTACCAAATTTTGTGAAATGCGTTTCATTAGTTTTTCAGTTATAGTGGATACAAGCTTTTGCGGGCCATTTCGCAAAAAAAGGTGTGTTCTTTTATCCCGAATCGTACCCAAAACTAATCAGCACCAGAGTCGCCCACAAGTGACTTACCTACCAAATTTTATAAAATTCGGTCGATTACTTTTTTAGTTAGAGTGGATACAAAATCTGCACAGACAGACACACAGACACACGCACAGACGTCACACTAAAAATGGTTTTTTCGTATTCCACAGGTCTCGAAACGTGTAGATCCGTCGAAAACTCGAGTTGTGATTTTCGGCATGATTCCAATACTTTCCCTACACATTACCATGTATTGCAGGGAAAGTAAAAAATCTGATGTGGGCAGCACATGACTTTCCCTGCAGACTTATATTAACGTTCTCTTTATTTTAACTAACTTTATTTCACTTTTAATTCAATTTTCGTTCTCATTCGGTAACCGGGCTTATTTTTGAAGGTGGCGTAACGAATGTACGAAAAACTAAAATATCTCGAGAACGGCTAGTCCTAGTGTAATGGGGTTGGTCTTATTCTTCTCGTCGTTAAAAATTACGTATTAAATCAGCATTTAATGGATATATTTGAGTATACCCTGTTCTTTAGATTAGATTTGGATGATTTTTTCGGGCCATTTTGCAAAAAAAGGCAGGTCATTTTTCTCCGAATCGTACCAAAATCTAATCAGCACCAAGGTAACCCACAAGTGACTCATCTACCGAATTTTTTGAAATTCGGTCCATCAGTTTTTCAGTTAGAGTGGATACAAGTTTTTGCGGGCCATTTCGCAAAAAAAGGCAAGTTCTTTTATTCCGAATCGTACCCAAAACTAATCAGCACCAGACTCGCTCACAAGTAACTTACCTACCAAATTTTGTGAAATTCGGTCTATTAGTTTTTTTGTTGGAGCGGATTCAAAATCTGCACAGACGGACAGACAGACGCACAGACACACAGACACACAGACATACACACAGACACACACACAGACGTCACGATAAAAATAGTTTTTTCGTATTCTAGAGGTCTCGAAATGTGTAGATCCGTCGAAAACTCGAGTTGTGATTTTCGGCATGATTCCAATACTTTCCCTATACATTACCATGTATTGCAGGGAAAGTAAAAATCTGATGTGGGCAGCACATGACTTTCCCGGCAAACTTATATCCACGTTCTATTTATTTCAATTAAATTTTATTTACTTTTAATTCAATTTTCGTTCTCATTTGATAACTGGACTTATTTTCAAAGGTGGCGTGGAAAAATACGAAAAAAACTAATATATCTCGAGAACGGCTAGTCCTAATGTAATGAGGTTGGTTTTATTCTTTTCTTCGTTAAAAATTACGCATTAAACAAGTATTTAATGGATATATTTGAACATACGTAGCTTTTTAGTTTAGATTTTGATAACTTTTGCGGGCCATTCTGCAAAAAAAGGCAGGTTATTTTTTTCTGAATCGTACCAAAATCTAATCAGCACCAAGGTGACCTATACGTGACTCATCTACCGAATTTTGTGAAATTCGGTCCATTAGTTTTTCAGCTACAGTGGATACAAGCTTTTGCGGGCCATTTCCCAAAAAGGTGGGTTCTTTTATTCCGAATCGTACCCAAAACTAATCAGCACCAGCCCCGCCCACAAGTGACTTACCTACAAAATTTTGTGAAATTCGGTCCATTAGTTTTTTAGTTAGAGTGGATACAAAATCTGCACAGACAGACACACAGACAGACACACAGACAGTCAGACACACAGACACACAGACACACAGACACACACACAGACGTCAGGCTAAAAATGGTTTTTTCGTATTTTAGAGGTCTCGAAACGTGTAGATCCGTCGAAAACTCGAGTTGCGATTTTCGACATGATTCCAATACTTTCCCTATACATTACCATGTAGTGCAGGGAAAGTAAAAATCTGATGTGGGCAGCACATGACTTTCCCTGCAGACCTATATTACCGTTCTCTTTATTTTAACTAAATTTATTTCACTTTTAATTCAATTTTCGTTCTCATGCGGTGACCGGGCTAATTTTCAAAGGTGGCGTAGGGAAAGTACGAAAAACTAAAATATCTCGAGAACGGCTAGTCCTAGTGTAATGGGGTTGGTCTTATTCTTTTCGTCGTTAAAAATTACGTATTAAATCAGCATTTAATGGATGTATTTGAGTATACCCAGTTCTTTAGTTTAGATTTGGACGATTTTTGCGGGCCATTTTGCAAAAAAAGGCAGGTCATTTTTTTCCGAATCGTACCAAAATCTAATCAGCACCAGGGTGACCTATACGTGACTCATCTGCCGAATTTTGTGAAATTCGGTCCATTAGTTTTTCAGCTACAGTGGATACAAGCTTTTGCGGGCCATTTCACAAAAATGGCGGGTTGTTTTATTCCGAATCGTATCCAAAACTAATCAGCACCAGCCCCGGCCATAAGTGACTTACCTACAAATTTTTGTGAAATTCGGTCCATTAGTTTTTTAGTTAGATGGATACAAAATCTGCACAGACAGACACACAGACACACAGACAGACACACAGACAGACACACAGACGGACACACACACAGACGTCACGCTAAAAATAGTTTTTTCGTATTCTAGAGGTCTCGAAACGTGTAGATCCGTCGAAAACTCGAGTTGTGATTTTCGGCATGATTCCAATACTTTCCCTATACATTACCATGTATTGCAGGGAAATTAAAAATGGATTCTGGTATTAGAAAGTCGAGTTAAGCCAGACTAACAATTTGAGTCTAATTGAAATCATGTTAACTTAAAGTTAAAGAAATTTAAATCAATTTAAATTTAAATGATGGGTCTATGACCAATCGTAAAAAATATATTCAGCCATAAAATCTTTTTTAAAGCACCTTTTATATAAATTTAAATCGAGAAATAGAAAATAATATGCGACCATATAAAACAGACTTTCAAAAACATATATTTCTTACAAAATGACGAATTCTGTCCGACGTGGATTGACTGCACAACAGATTCAGCGGAGAATGCAGTTAGTTGAATGAACGATTTCTGATGCGGGTATGCGCCGCCCTAAAGCAATTTCCAATATCCACATTCTGACTTTTTGAATGACCAGTTTGTTTACATAATATATATATTTATGTGCATTTACTTGATATATGTAGCCACTATTTGTTCTATGGTATTTGGGCATCATATCTAAAGTGCTGATACCACGAATTTCTACAAACAGAAAAGAGGGAGAACTTCAGTTACTCGTTATATATTGATGTGATGCATCACCCCTTTTGCATATTACTTTCCCTGCAATACATGGTAACGTATAGGGAAAGTATTGGAATCATGTCGAAAATCGCAACTCGAGTTTTCTACGGATCTACACGTTTCGAGACCTCTAGAATACGAAAAAACTATTTTTAGCGTGACGTCTGTGTGTGTGTCTGTCTGTGTGTCTGTTTGTGTGTCTGTCTGTGTGTCTGTCTGTACGTGTGTCTGTCTGTGTGTCTGTGCAATGTATGTATCCACTCTAACTCAAAAACGAAAGGATCGAATTTCATAAAATTTGGTAAGATCCTTAGATGTGAACCTGGTGCTGATTAGCTTTTGGTACAATTCGGAAAAAAATAACCCGACTTTTTTTGCGAAATGGCCCGCAACAATTTCATTCACTCTAACTGAAATACAAATTGACCAAATTTCACAAAATTTGGTAGATAAATCACATGGGTGATACACTGGTGCTGATTAGATTTTGATACGATTCGGAAAAGAACAACCTACCTTTTTTTTACGAAATGGCCCACAAAAACCGCCAATATCTAAAAAAAGAATACGTATGTTCAACTGTATCAATAAAATGCTTATTTAATACGTACTTTCTGACGAGGAAAAGAATAAGAACTACTTTATTACTCTAAGAATAACCGTTCTCGAGATATGAGATTTTTCGCATTTTTTATGCCACTTTTGGAAAAATCTCCAATTACGAAATAAAAGCAGAAATTGAATAAAAATGCAAATTTAGTGTCATTTTGTGCAATTAAACACAATTTAATGAGTTCTTAAAGAAATAAAGAAAAAATGAATTTGAGTCTGCCGGGAAAATCGTGTGCTGCCCACATAAGATTTTTTCGAATGGAAAAATGTTGATACGTGTTGTGTGTGACGACGGTACAAGAATGAGCTGAATACATTCAAACTGATAAATCAACAAATGGTGCTAGACATTTATTGGCACCCAAAAATTGTGAAAGTACCACACAAGAAAAATACAATATAATAAGAGTGAAAAGTACTTCTGTAACCATGCACGTTTCCAAGGGCCATATCTGGTTCTATAATATTAAAATTCTATGTTTCTGTGTGTGCATAACTGTAAATGTTATTACAGAAATTCTGCACACGAAGAAATTATGCACGTAGAAGAATGGAGATTTCTGGATCAGAATTAACAATAATCAATGAAAAATAAATATCAAAATACATAAGCCAGTTCAATGCCACTGTATAATAATACAAAAATCTGATGTGGGCAACACATGACTTCCCTTATATAATGCAGTGAATTTACTACTTTTACAGTAAAAAATAGTTTTATCTTATAGTAGATACTTGTATTCTTTCTAAGATATTGTATTTTCGTCAATCAGTCGTAATTTTCATTGATTTAAAGTCATTTTTATCCATTTGGCGAGATTTTCGTTAATTTGGCAACATATTAAAAAGTTGCCAAGTTGGCGACTTTCTGCCAAAATCTCGCCAAGAATTATGCACGGATAAATAAGTTATTCTTATAGCAGATAAATGTCTATTGGTGTTAAATATACAAAAGTATTAATCAAAGTATATTTTCTCCTGTATGGAACGAGTTAGATCTACGAGAATGATGTCACCAAATTTATCGCATGGTATTACATATGAAAAGTGAACATGTTTCTCAATAGGAAATATATATTTTTTTATTTTATATGACTTTTTGATAATTTTTTTGAAAAATGTGCAATATCTCGAGAACGGTTCATGCTAGCGTTCTAAAGTGTTTGTGAATCGTTTTCTAAGCAAAAATTACATAAGTAATATCTAATTGCGTAACTTTAAAGGTTTTGATTTTTTGAAGAATTTTTTTTTAAATTTCCCTCAAAAATTGTGGGGAATTCTGACCATTTGATTACGTTAAAAAAAAGGCTTCCAGTATTTACGAATTGTGATTTTTGTGCCAAATTTCATTCGAATCGCTTCATTATTTCATAAGATATCGTCTCCAACGTAGAGGTTTTATGAACGTAATTGAGTCATCTTTTTATGGCAAACTGTAACCGTTGGTTATTTAGATCATAGACATATAAAGTTGATGACTTGGTACTATATATATTGGGGATTTGTGTTGTATAAGGCATGATTTCGTTAGGGAGTGAATTGAGGTCTTGTTTGCACAAATTCTAGGGTTGTGTTTGGCTTCAACGATCACGGTCTTTTCGTTTCCAAATAGATCTTCTCAGGTATAATGGCCTAGATGCGGAATGGTACCGGCATCTGGGAGTGTGGCCATGGCATAAAGCATGCTGAACCGGGGTGAGGGGGTCACAACCCCCCCTCTGCCAATTTTTGGTACTTTTTCTTTTTCTTATATCCTGTATATTTGATTTTCAGATTTGGACATTTCCTTTTGGATATATATATATATATATATATATATATATATATATATATATATATATATATATATATATATATATATATATATATATATATATATATATATATATATATATATATGTGTGTATATCGTCGAAATCGGAGCACAAACGACGAAGTTACTGACGATGAAACGTTTGGGTGTGACATTTGCAGTACTTCACCGGACAAGCATGTGGTCGACACAAGCAATAAGCGCATACTGTCCTATAGCGAAGATATGGATGCACAGATATAACATGTAATACATCTAAAATGAACATTTTCATAACTTTTTTACCAATATTGTTTATAATTACAATTTTACAATTTGACAGATATATTTCTATATGTAATCGGAAAAAAAAATTAGATATTGATTTCTGTGTTGAGTTTCGCAGATACTTCTAATTATGTCACTGCAACTAACTAACTAAAAGATGGTGAGTTTATATGCTGCCATACTCTATGTGGAATATTCTGAAAAAAAACACGTAAAACGTAAACTTCTTAGCCAATCTAGTTTATAGAACTTGATGTTCTTACATTACACACACACACACACACACACATATATATATATATATATATATATATATATATATATATATATATATGTATATATATATATAAATATATATATATATACATGTATATATATATATAAATATATATATATACATGTATATATATATATATATATATATATATATATATATACATGAATATATATATATATGTATATATATATATATATATATATATATATATATATATATATATATATATATATATATATATATATAAAGATATATGTGTGTGTATGTGTGTGTGTGTGTATGTAATAACATTAAAAAAACACAAGAAGCCAAATAAAACTAGCATCCAGAGAACGGAAAGTTCGATAGAACTTTAAATAAACATTACATTTATTTTGTGCGACAAAAAATGTATCTTTGAAAAGAACATTGCTGTATCAGCGGATGCTGAGACAGCAGATCTTCGTACTGGGAATAGGATACTCTAACTTTTAGCTACTGAGAGAGAATTGCTAGTTATCATTGTTAAAGTGGACCCTGCATTCTCCTCTTTGCAATGTCAGATTGCCGTGCAACAGACAATCTAACAGACCCCCTTCTGCTATTTTTACCTCAGGCTAGCCTCATAAAGCTATTTCTATTCTGCAGGTCAACTTCCTGCCTGACCCTTAGCCCCCCCCCCGATTTTAAATCGATGCTCAATATCCCTGAGTCTATCCTATCCGCGATAACCGTACTAGGGTCACTTTCAGACCCTTCACGTCTTTGCACTAACCTGAAAAATTAATTTGTTCTGACCCAAATAAATTTTTTCTGGATTCTTGCTAACCCAACCGCCTGCTAGCCCAACCTTGAATCACAGATCTTTGTACTGGCCAGCCGAAACTTTACTAATTGAGCTATTGCAAATGAATTGCATGCTCTCATCAGTGAAAGGAATTGACTCTGCAGCCTATTTTAATGAATGTGTGAAAAAGAAGAAAATCAAATGTGAATTTGAGGGCAAAGTCATAAGTTGCTTACATCAGATTTAACAGGAATTGTTTTTGAACATTTGAATCGCTTCACCAGATTTACTTTCCTTATACACATAATGTATAAGGAAAGTATTGTGACAGGGTCGAAAATTCGAATTGGAGTTTTCAACGGGAGAGCACGTTTCAAGCATCCCTGATCACGAATCGAAAATCGATGTCTGTGCGTGTGTGTGTGTGTGTGTGTGAAAGTATGTGTGTGTGTGTGTCAGTGAGTCTGTGAAGACGATACCTCACGAACGAATAGACCGATTCGAATGAAATTTGGTACAAAAATCACAATCCGTGAATACTGGAAGCATATTGCTTTAAAACACAATCGAATGTTCAGAAACCCTCCTAAATTTTCGAGTGAAATTTTGAAAAAAACATCAAAAACTCAATACCTTTAATAAAATTACACAAATAGACATTTCTTTTGTAATTTTTCCCTTAGAAAAAGATTGACATAAATTTTAGAACGCTAGCATGAACCGTTCTCGAGATATTGCACATTTTTCAAATAAATTTATCAAAAAATCCCATAAATTAAAAAAAATATTAACTCTAGAGAAACATGCTCACTTTTCATATGTAATATCATGCGATAAATTTTGTGATATCATTACCATTGGTCTAGCTCATTCCATTCATGAGAAAAGATACTTTGAGTAATGCTTTTGTATTTGAAAGCCAATAGTCATTTATCTGCTCTAGGAATAACTTATTTCACCGTCCATAACGCTTGGCGAGATTTTGGCGACTTATTTGGTGGAATGTCGGCAACTTTGCGACTTTTTTAAATGTTGCCAAATTAACGGAAATCTCGCCAAATGGATAAAAATAACGCTAAATCAATGAAAATAACGAGTAATTGCCGAAAATTCAATATCTTGGAAAGAAAATAAGTATCTACTATAAGAAAAATCTATTTTTTTACTGTAAAAGTAGTAAATTCATTGCATTATATAAGGAAAGTCATGTGTTGCCCACATCAGATTTTTTCATCTGCATTCTCTGCTATAAAAATAGAAGCAAACGCTGTTAAACCAATTTCCAACACCTTCTTTCCATTGATACTTTTACCGTAAAATTTACATTCACAAGTCAGAGGTTGTAATTGATTAAAACTTTTCACCGCTCCCGCTTCAAAAATAAAATGTCTTTAAACCTCAGCTTCCAAATTAATTAATTTTCTTTTATCTGATCTTCTTCCGAGTCTGTTTCATCCCATTTGGCATCTAATCGAGTCACCAAATCCAATTAGAGATTTCCAAGAAAATAGATTTTAAAGGGAAAAAGTTGCTATTACTTACAAATCGTATTAGCTGGAAAGATAAGACACTGATTTACAATTAAACTTATGCTATATTTCGTTGGGGTAAATGGTTCTCGGAAATAAGAATTCGAAGGTAAGTTTAGTGAACTAATTGTAGGAATGATGAATAAAGCGATTATATAAGTCATGACCTAAACCAAGACAATTTCTATAAGATCATTTGCATATTTTATCATCCAAACTACACATGAGTATAAGAATAACATGAGCAACTTATTAAAGATCAAATAATACAATAATGCAGCATATAGCTGTTTCGAATATACGCTAGATTCCCTTCGTCAGTTCGTCCGTGAAAGAGAACCAACATACCTGAAGTTCGAAAGAGGAACGGACGCGAAAGGAAGAAGCAGGAGAGGGGATTATATAATCAAGACCTGGATTAAGAAAGTGTCAATCAGAAAGCAGCATAATGAAATGTCCAACCAATCCGAAATGACAAGTAACACACAAGGTCTTTATCCAGGTCTTGGATTTAAAATCTCACGAAGAGGAAGGAAAACCTGACGAAGGGGATCCAGCGCATCCGAAACAGCTGTATACTGCATTATTGTATTATTTGTGATTTTATACAATGCTCTATTTCTTATACTCCGCAAAGTGTATTGTACTTACATTGATCACAAATTAATATATTTTATGGATATATAGTGAACTAGAACGAATTATCCGCCTTTGCCTGGGCCTAAAATAAGTGCCCGCTATTTAAATAATACAGATACAAATAACACAAAACTCAATTTCCAAATGGCCTGCTTTGAATTAAAACCCTTCTCGTAATACAAATATATGAAAATACTTGAAATCGCGAAAAAGTTTCTTTTACCCAAAGTGAAATATTGCTATCGCAGCGAATTTTCATTGGTTTTAAGTCGCATTTTAGCACAATACTCATTATGATAATTAAATGCAAATGTTTAAGAAAACGTACCGTTTCATGTAAACAGAACGAGTACGATCCATGGCAATAATGTCACTAGATTTGCTGCGAGATACTATATATATAAAATGTTGCCCTATTTAATATTTGTTTTAATTTAATTTTACTTTTATTATTAATTTGTATCCATAGATCCCATCTGAAGAAGCGAAGACGTATTCAAAGATAGGATACCTCTTTTAATGCAGAGGTATCGGTATTAGTGGACCAGCTGTGACCTTTTTAGCTCGCTTCAGGACAGAATAGCTTATATCTGCTCTAACAGCAAGAAAGAGTGCTATCGTCACAAAATTAGGAACCATTTGAAGAACAAGGAGTTCCGTCTTATTGGGCAGCTGACATCGAATTTCTGAAAAATTGAGCTGAGGTTGCGCATGTTTTAATGGCCACTCACATAATCAACCGCAAGAGAGCATTCCCAAAGCTAAAATCCCACTCCCATCGAAGATATCAGTATTTGTGGACAATGGAGCAATGGAAACAGCAGTTTTAGGTATTTCTCTGAATCTGAACTTAAGCATTGTAGCCTGAGTTAAGTATTTATGAAGTTAGATGCCAGATGAGGGATAAGATTGAAATAATAGGTTAGGCCCACCATGCACGTACAGTTTGTTCTTCAGACCGATATGAACAGTCCAAGCTGGGAAGACTGAACAGATGAACATATGAGGAGCGGGTTGGCAGAAAATCTTTTGGATTTTGGATCCTTGGAACCCCTCAGTTTTGCCTGACAGCCGTACTAGCGCTGTCATCACACTAGTGTGACCTACCAGCCGAATCCTGAGCCTACAGATTTGCCAAGTGTTACTAAAAATTGTATGGCTACTGATAACAAAAATATAAGAAGGCAGACTGGAGAGCATAAACCAACAGTATGATCTGTGTGTTGCATCCCACACACACAGATCATACTGTTGGTTCATGATCTCCATTCTGAGTCAGTGACAAACAGACATAACTATCACTGTTCGGCCTGTCGTTTCTAATTGAGAACCATATTTTACATGAATGGTGTATCTTACAAGGAAGGTCTCCTGGCCGACCCCCACCGATTTTAATGAAAAAATTACTGTGAATAGTATTGGTCTGTCACAACACATGGTGCAAGTACCAGCGGCCCTATAGCAATAGACACGACACAATAAAATATTGAAAAAAATAGTTTTCGTCGCCAAATGTAACCCTACTGTAGAACTCGGCGCCAACGTTGGCGTACAGTATACGTCACATTCCCCGAGTATAAGTACCGAAACAGTGAATCGGCTCGTTTGCTTTGCTCTTCGATTCGCTTACTGTTCTGTAGTACTGCACATTTCGTATTTCCAGCGACATTTTTCATAGTTTATTCCTCTTTACTGTTTGTTTGAATGCAAAGTTGTTGCATGATTTTCTGTTTTTTTTACAGTATCAAATGCTGATAGAACAGTGTGTTTAAACTATTTGAATATTTTTTACATTTGCAATTTCGCCTTGTTGTTTATTTTTTTCAGGACATTTTCAAAATCCGGTTGATTTTATTTTTCATACATCAGATTATTTTCAATGCTCTTTGGCCAATTGTTCTTTCCAAAGGGTTGCAAAATGTAGTTGGTGTTGCACATATTTTTATTTCGAACATTTTTTACTATTCCTCACCTTTGCAATACATTTATTCCATAAAATAATAAGCCTGTTAAAGTTACATTAATTTAAGTCGTTATGGCACCAGATAGGATTTGTCCAACAGATTAATTTATGCCTAGTTTATAAAAAGTGAGACCTCGAAAGCTGATGAGTTGTATTAGTAGGTACTGTCTTGTTAGTGTTCACTGTTTAGTATTACTATTGATTTTGTTAAAAACTGCACAAGGGATTTCCTCCTGCTGGGAGAAGTGCCCAAGAGGGGGTAAAGCGGGACTTTCTAAAGATCTTGCTTCGCATTAACGTTATATGTGGAGAACACCACTAAAAACTCTGTGCTGTCCAATTAATCGAACGCGAGAACTCAAAATCTCCCATTGGTGTCTTACTTAAAAATGCGACGGTCGTATACCCAGAATCTGGGCATTAACCGAATTTTTTTTATAGCATTACATCTTCAGAGGTTTTCAACTTTCACGATTGTCAAAACAGTAATCATAATGAATAATCGCCAAATCGGGATAACGTATAGATTCTGGTAGCCCAGGGCCAATTTTCAATATCTTATTGTGTCGTTTCTATTGCTATAGGGCCGCTGGTGCTTACACAATGTGTTGTGACAGACCAATACTATTTACAATATTTTTACTTTCCTTATATACATAATGTATAAGGAAAGTATTGTGACGGGGTCGAAAATTCGAATTCGAATTTTCGACGGGAGAGCACGTTTCCAGCATCCGTGATCACGAATCAAACATTTTTGAAGTGATGTCTGTGTGTGTGTGTCAGTGAGTCTGTGGAGACGATAACAGACGAACGAATGGACCGATTCGAACCAAATTTGGTACAAAGATCACAATCTGTAAACACTGGAAGCCTATTGTTTATATACGCAATCGAATGTACAGAACCCTCCTAAATTTTCGAATGAAATTTTGAAAAAATCGTCAAAAAATCAAAACCACTAATAAAGTTACGCAAATAGACATTTCTTATGTAATTTTTCATTAGAAAACGATTGATATAAATTTTAGAACGATAAAATGAACCGTTCTCGAGATATTGCACATTTTTCAAAAAAAATATCGAAAAGTCATATAAAATAGAAAAAAATATTTCCTATAGAGAAACATGTTCACTTTTCATATGTAATACCATGCGATACATTGGGTGATATCATTATCGTGGATCTAGCTCGTTCCATTCATGAAAAAAGATACTTTGAGTAATACTTTTGTATTTGAACGCCAATAGTCATTTATCTGCTGTAAGAATAACTTATTTTTTCGTTCATAAAGCTTGGCGAGATTTTGGTGACGAAATT
Organism: Amaurobius ferox; assembly: GCA_951213105.1. Lineage (NCBI taxonomy): Eukaryota > Metazoa > Arthropoda > Arachnida > Araneae > Amaurobiidae > Amaurobius > Amaurobius ferox. Next base: position 49,415,874 of record OX578154.1, read on the forward strand.
GGTTGAATGTCGCCAACTTGGCGACTTTTTGAAATGTTGTCAAAACAACGAAAATCTCGCCAAATGGATAAAAATGACGCTAAATCAATGAAAATGATTGTCGAAAATTCAATATCTTGAAAAGAATATTAGTATCTACTATAAGAAAAACCTATTTTTTTACTGTAAATGTACATTCATTACATTATATAAGGAAAGTCATGTGTTGCCCACATCAGATTTTTTTCATTAAAATCGGTGGGGGTTGGTCAGTAGACCTTCCTTGTTAGTGATATTCGCAAAATTGTGTCACGTCATAAGTATCACTATCATTGACAAGCAATTTGGAAATCGGTACAGGAATCGTTCCATTTAACCAGACTTTCCTTTCTTTGTGGAGACAATAGATTAAAAATAAAATCTGCATTCGGATAATCGACAATCTACTATACTTTATATACTTAAAAATTATATAATGCCTTCTATTCCATATTTGAAAGTTTTGTATTCATTAAAAATATTTACCCGTTTCGAAATATCGTATATGCTGCTCCTCCTTTCCGCGAATTAATTAGTTTCTTAATATTTATGCTACAAGAGTCAACACCATCATTTTTTTTCCTTTTGATATTAACCAAGATAAAGCTATTGATTAACTTTGTGGATCTTATGCCCAATTAATTTTTAGTGGGAAAAAAAGCGTTAATTCTACTTTCTTCTGTTGCTTTTTTTCCTTATTATATCATTTAAAATAATGACTAGAACTGAATTTGTAGCAGTTAGACTTTTTTAAAGGGAGTGGTGTATTCTCTAGAGCAAAGGAAGTCAAATAAAAGCGTAATTAAAAATTACACTCGCCGATAATATACGGAAATATTTTGAGAGTTTATAATTTAAGAAAATAAATAAATAAAATAATATCATTTTACTTTCCCTGCAATACATGTTAAAGTATAAGGAAAATATTGGAATCGTGCCGAAAATCGCAACTCGAGTTTTCAACGGATCTACACGTTTCGAGACATCTGGAATACGATAAATCTATTTTTAGCGTAACGTCTGTGTGTGTTTCTGTTTGTTTGTCTGTGTGTCTCTCTGTCTCTTCAGATTTTGTATCCACTCTAACTAAAAACTAATGAACCGAATTTCATAAAATTTGATAGGTGAGTCACTTGTGGGCAAATCTGGTGCTGATTAGTTTTGGGTACGATTCGGGATACAAGAACCCGCCTTATCTTTGCGAAATGGCCCGCCAAAGCTTGTATCCACTCTAGCTGAAAAACTAATGGACCAAATTTTACAAAATTCGGTTATAAGTCACTTGCGGTCACCCTCATGCTGATTAGATTTTAGTACGATTCGGAAAAAAATAACCTGCCTTTTCTTGCAAAATGGCCAGCAAAAATCGCCAAAATCTAAAATAAAAAACTACGTATGCTCAAATATATCCAAATGCTTGTTTATTACGTAATTTTTAACGAAGAAAATAATAAGACCAACCCCATTACACTATGACTAGCCGTTCTCGAGAAATTTTAGTTTTTTCGTATTTTCTCTACGCCACCTTTGAAAATAAGTCCAGTTATTCAATAAGGACGAAAATTGAATTAAAGGTGAATTAAATTTAATTAAAATAAAGAGAACGTGAATATACGTCTGCAGGGAAAGTCATGTGCTGCCCACATCATATTTTTAGTTTTCGAATTATTAGTATTACACACTCTAAATTTAATCCTCTCGATATTACTGTGATCAGGTGTCAATATAAATTCCATAACTGGATTTTTAAATACTTTCAAGACAAAGTGACACAATTACGAACATTGATATCAACTCAAACTAGCCTTAGGTCCAAGACGGTCACACAGAGGCTATGGATTTCAATCTAACTTATTTAATAACAACACATAAATTACACATATATGGCTGTGTAAGAGCTCTGTATACAAAAACAGGCATAAGACTGCACAAGTCCGGTCAGTGAACGAATTTAAATATTTAAACAGTATGGGTGGTAATGCAAATGACAATTGTAATACTCTTAGTCACGATATTACGGACGGGTAGATTCACACCCAATTCCATCAGAGGATGTCGGTAAAGTCAAAAGGGAACTCTGGTGGTTAATATGCTTTTCTATTCAGTTACACACCTTAGTCAGTCCACTAATCGCTAGACGACCGGTTCCACGCCCAGACCATGGATTAAAATGTTCGCTTCTCTTGGAACTCCGGTGAAATGTGTGCAAATTCCAAACCAAATACGCATTCGAATTTTTTCTACCCACGAATCAAAACTTATACTGTTCTACCACAAGATCTCGGAAACTTGTTAGCCGGCTCAGGATTGGTTTACATAATCGAACCAGTAAAAAATTGTTAATTCAAAGTGAATCCTAATTTAGAACGTCGTCTGGGTGAAATTATATCCGAAGGTTATATAGACCTCACATATATAAGAGATACATAGATACTCACATATATAAGATCACTGATGTAAGAAATATAGTGCACATAAATAAAAACACATACATAATTAGGCATGCTCCAAATTTTTAAATCCATGAAAATCCAAGAGTCGTAATTTTGGTTTTCCCACCATATTTTCCTTTTAAATATGATATTTATTACAGAGAAACTAATAAAATTTTATTCTGAAATGATAAAAAAAATTTGAAATGTGAAAATTTAAGAAAAGATACGGTTTCACTTATTTATTATTTAAATTAAATGTCAATCTTGACATTATAGTACGATTTGCAGCAACAAAACGCAATTTATTTTTTTACATTCTTTGAAATAGATGATATTTTATGAAAACCCGATTGAACCAACAAAAGTTATAAAAAAAATACAGCAATAAAAAGAGAAAACAATGCTTGGAATGTTAAGGAATGGAATCTTCTAATTCACCTCTTTTTAACTTTCTATACATATTTATTTGTTTTCGCAATTGACATGATTGTCGGAAATCATAACAAGAAATCATAACATTCGTAATAAGAAAGACATAGCAACGTATTTCTTAAATCTAAAAATCTGACGTGGGCAGCACATGACTTTTCCTGCAGGCACAAATTCTTATTTTCTTTATTTCTTTAATATTTCATTAGATTGAGTTTAATTGAACCAAAAAACACTAAATTTGCATTTTTAATTCCATTTTTGTTTTTATTCGGCAATTGGACATTTTTCCGAAATCGACGTAACAAAAATGCAAGAAATCTCAAATATCTTGAGTACGGTAAGTCCTAAAGTATAATGGAGTGTGTTATATTATTTACCTCTTCAAAAATTGCGTATAAAATAAGAATTTAATTGATATATTTGGGCATACACTACTTAGTCTCCTTTTTTAGATTTTGGCGATTTTAGCGGGCCATTTTGTAAAATAAGGCAAGTTGTTCTTTTCCAAATCGTACCAAAATATAATGAGCACCAGAGTATCCCAGTAAGTATCTACCAAAAGTAACTTATCTACCAAATTTTGTGACATTTGGCCAATTAGTATTTAAGCTAGAGTGGATACATGAAATTTTTGCGTGCCATTTCGTAAAAGAAGGCGGATACTTCTTTTCCGAATCGTACCAAATTCAAATCAGCACCAAAATATCCTACAAGTAACTTATTTACCAAATTTTGTGAAATTAGGTCAATTAGTATTTTAGCTAGAGCCGATATATAAAATTTTTATGAATTGCACGAAATAACACTAAACTTGCATTTTTAATTCAATTTCTGTTTTTATTTGGTAATTAGACATTTTTCTAAAAGTGGGATAACTAAATGAGAAAAATCTCAAATAGTTCGAGAATGGTTAGCCCTAGAGTAGTAGTGTTGTTCTTATTATTTTCCTCATCAAAAATTACGTATAAAGCAAGCATTTAATTGATATATTTGAACATACGTAGCTTTTTTTTGATTTCGCGATTTTTGAGGAGCATTTTGTAAAAAAGGCATGTTGTAATTTTCCGAATTATACCAAAATCTAATCAGCACCAGAGTATCCACCTTAACTATCAAATTTTGTGAAATTTGGTCAATTAGTATTTTAGTTTGATTGGATACATGACATTTTTGCTGGCCATTTCGTAACAAAAGACAGGTTGTTCTTTTCCGATTAATACCAAAATCTACACAGCACCAGAGTATCGTACCAGTAACTTAACTACCAAATTTTGTGAAATTTGGTCAATTAATATTTTTGCTAGAGTGGATACATGAAATTTTTAAAGGCCATTTCGCAAAAAAAGGCGGGTTCTGTTTTTACGAATTGTACCAAAAACTAATCAGCACCAGGGTCAAACCCAAGTGACTTACCTACCAAATTTTATGAAATTTCGTCCATAAGTTTTTGAGTTAGAGTGGATACATACGTTACACAGACACACAGACAGACAGACACACAGACATACATACATACAGACAGACAGTCACACAGACGTCACGCTAAAATAGTTTTTTCGTATTCTAGAGGTCTCGAAACGTGTTGATCCGTCGAAAACTCGTGATACGATTTTCGTCATGATTCCAATACTTTCCCTATAGATTGCAAAGTATTGCAGGGAAAGTAAAAATCACACAATCTCTTCCTGATCGATTTTTAACAGTCGATTTCTTTCGTTTTTCTTTGAATTCATATGTGGTGAAAAAAATGTTTAATGTTGTTAATGTTACTTAAATCATTATTCCAATGTTTACTCTAACTGTTATTTTTATTAATTTGGCCTCGTAATAGTGTATACAAAATCATGCGTCCAATTTACAGACCACCAAGATTAGCAATCCGGTATCAACCTATAAAAAAACATAATTCCTAAAAGCTAAAACTTTGAAATGCAAAAACCTACAAAAACCTTTACAAAAACCTTTGTCAATCATAAATATTAATTAAAATTATCATTTAAAGTTATTAAAATTATCATTAAGATTTTCATGTTACAATTATAGTCATTAAATTTACATTTATCAATTGATAGTCCATCTCCAGTGATTTTCAATTTAAATTGGAGACTGCTGGGCTGATAAACATAACTTTAGAGTCAAACTATTAATTAAAATGTAACATCCCTTGGTTAATAAAAGGGCGTCTTTAACTTTTTGTCATAAGGTAAATTGTCCTTACCCAAATTTTAATGTACAAGGACTTACCTTTGATGCCTTCACTTAGGGTGAAGTATGAAATCTCCGGCTCTCGAGTACGACAGAATAACATTTAAGACATATAATAATAACTCTGACTTAAATTGATCAATTCTTTAATTTCACATATATAAATATCTTGATTAATTCATAAAGTTTCCTCATAAAATCATTTAAGTGACACATACATCTATAACGAGCCAATGGTCCTACCGTGCTAAAAAACACCGGTTCTCGTTAGATCACCGAAGTCAAGCAGCATCGGGCGCGGTTAGTACTTGGGTGGGTGACCACCTGGGAACACCGCGTGCTGTTGGCACCCTAACAGCATTTTTTTCACAGTGACGTAAGATTTACGTTACACTGTAACTTTGGGACGTCACAGGACGTCTCGGCAATGTCATATTGAGGTTACAGCGAAGTCATTTTTGTCATTTTCATGGTCGTTTGTGACGTCGCATATTAACTTGTTTGTGGCGTCACATTGTAATTGCCATTGTAATGTTGTCACATTGTTACGTATTAATTGAATTGTGGATACGTCACAGAATATAGTCACAATGAAGTTACAAAGTTACTAATACGTAATGTCGCATAGAAGTCACAAATATGATGTCACATTGTGACCCAGGTCTCACGTGACTACAACGTCACTGTCACACATGTGACGATCTTTGCTGTGAGGGCACATTTCGGGCGCGGTAGCCCGGTGGTTTGCGCGCTGGATTTGCCTGTTGCCACAACTGCCGCCGTGTTCATGCGGAGTACGATCACGTTAAACATGTGGGTCCGTAAGTCCTTCCAAGAGGTTGGTGGTAGAGGAAGGAGGGTACGGTCCCTGTGGATGCCTCCCCCACTGGGTTACGGTCTAAATTGGGTAGCACTTACCGGCCGTCCAAACGGTTACCTTGCATCTTTCTGGTAGGTCGGACGGTCTGGGTCTCAACAACAACAACATATATCTATAACAACTGTTTAAGTAACACATATATTTATAACAAATTATTATTATATACAGAAAATACATGCAGTTTTTGTTTTTTAAACGCAGTAGTTCTTTACTAAGATTTGAGTTCTTTCTCAAGTACGGCTAAATAATTGATATATGTTACGTGCCATCGGTGTTACGTGCTATTAACAGATGAAATTTGCATAAATACCTCATTTTCACTTTGATATATAGTCGAGAACACACTTTGCTGGATGCCTGCGTATACTTGATATACGTCACTTGTATTCACTATGCACATACTCATCACCTTGATGATCCACTTTTCTTTTCTTTGTGAGATCGTAGGATATTTTTGATACTCCTAAATTTACGAGTTTTTAGGATGCTGTCGAACATTGAATCTGCCGACGCTTCTCGAAATCTCTGGAACCACTTTTTTCTTTCCCCCTGTGGTTTCACACCACCTTCACTGATTTGTTATTGGTGATGGGGGAGATGCACACTGTGTTAACTATGTGTGAGTTCCAATGCGTTCTCGTGGATGCATTTAAAGTGCTTATTAGCATCTGTATTGACATCTGTATTGACATTGTTATTGATTGGCATCTGTATTCGAAATGTCAACATGTCGTGCAACCCTTTTCTTGACACGTCGTTTCGAAGTTGCATCTATAACCGCAGTCGTTGTAGGTAAATTTATTATGAGTTCATTTTATGTTCATCTGGACTTCGGGCTTCCATTTTTTATCCATCTTATTACTTGAGTCCTCTTTTTGAATTCTCCATTTCTGGCTAAAGAATTGCCTTTTACGCTGGTTTGAATCACTCCACATCTCGCTTCTGGCTCTGCCTTCTTTACAGTGCAATATTCCACGTTAGCACGGAGATAGTTTAGGTGGAGCCGGAAATCTAGCTAGGATCCTCCGAGTGCAATACCCGTGCCTTAACCATTGGCCTATCCAACCCAACCCTAAAAACATTTATCATGGAACACATTTATTATTCGATTACCTCCCTTGTGAATATTTCATGTCTAAAACGTTCCTCCATTAAAAGTTAAAATTGGGTGCGTGGCCCTTCCTGACACTCAGGTCCCCTACTCGAGTGGTATTATGCATCGCTCTAAAGTTTATTTGTAATTATTTTTATGAAGCAAGGACATTTTTTTCTTGGGGTATATAGATTTATTCCTAAAGAATATCTAGGTGCAAACATTTTACAGTAAATAGGGAAGGCCAACGGCCCTACAGTGATGAAAACACCGGTTCTCGTTAGATCACCGGAGTCAAGCAGCATCGGGCGCGGTTAGTACTTGGGTGGGTGACCACCTGGGAGCACCGCGTGCTGTTGGCAAATTTCGGGCGCGGTAGCCCGGTGGGTAGAGCTCTGGATTTGGACGTTGCCACAACTGCAGCCGTGTTTATGCGGAGTACTATCACGTTCAACATGTGGGTCCGTAAGTCCTTCCGAGAGGTTGGTGGTAAGGGAAGGAGGGTACGGTCCCTGTGGATGCCTTCCCCACTGGATTCTGTTCTAAATTGGGTGGCACTTCCCGATCGTACAAACGGTTACTTTACACCTTTCCGGTAGGTCGGACGGTCTGGGTCTCAACAACAACAGCAGTAAATAGGGAAAGCAATCTGTTGACCATATGTTTTCTTCTGCGCTTGAAACCATGACTACATTTGCGATTATAGCTAATTGGAGATGTTTTCAATCTTGCGTTAAATGGTTGTGTAATATTAAGCATTTTAAAGTATTTGCGAAATTGGCCAATTTATGTTGTTGTTGTTGAAACCCAGACCGTCCGACCTACCAGAAAGGTGTAAGGTAACTGTTTGGACGGTCGGGAAGTGCCACCCAATTCAGACCGGAACCCAGTGGGGGAGGCATCCACAGAGACCGTACCCTCCTTCCCCTACCACCAACCTCTCGGAAGGACTTTCGGACCCACATGTTTAACGTGATCGTACTCCGCATGAACACGGCGGCAGTTTTGGCAGTGGCTGGAATCGAAAACACGGTTGGTAAAAACATTACTTTGTCTTTGAGTCTCTCTGGCCTTGCTTTTTAACACTTTATAACAAAATTGAATAGTGTTTATGACTTTGTTCATTCTGTCTGTCTGTCTGTCCATTAACACGATAACTGCCGTAAAAATGACTTAATCAAAATGAAATTTTAGTATGTTGTTCAGACGGTCTGTAGGACCTATGGGAATATAAATGAATAATATCACCTAATAAGTTTTGGATTGAACCCGGGTTGAAAAAATGAAATACATTGAGTCCTATAGGACCTAATTTTTCAAACCTTTTTTAAGAGGATTTAAAATTCACAAATTGCTTCGAAAATTTTAGGTAATATTCAAATAGCTCCATAAAATATATAAAGAAAAATTCAGCGAAATATATTCAGTAGTTTTTTAAATAAAAATTGAAATTATAATAACACCTCGTATATGAAGCGATCACGTGACCACGATATGAAAAGATCACGTGACCCACTTTAAAATGACATATGGCATCCATCTTGTCTCAAAATCGTGATTTTTAAAGTTTTTCTTAATTCATATTGAGTGTTATATCCGTCCTAAAACCACTTTATTTTTGCATAAATTCTGTGCAACGCAATTACAATATACTTGAGTTTTTAAATGCTCATCCAAATTTGATTATTTCTACAACGAAGCCTATTTTAACCAATCTGAAATGTAAACAGCAATATATGTAGAATGAGTTATATTAGAATTGCTGTATTTCTTTAACACAAAATCATTTAGTTCATGGAGTCTGCATTGCTGATATGAATGAAATATTCATTGATTTTACAAAGAGAAGGACGAATTTTTTCGATGAAGTTTTACGCATAGATTTTAATTACTTGCAGCTCCATGGTCTTAAATCTATATAAATAAAAATGAAAATCTGTCTGTCTGTCTGTCTGTCTGTCTGTCTGTCTGTCTGTTTGTCACACCATCACGGGAGAACGGCTGAACCGAATTTGATGAAATTTTGTGGGTAGCCCAGAAATAGCCCCACTTAAAATTATATCCGTGTTTTGAGTTTCTACGACCAGTGGTTCTTGAGATATTAGTAAAAAACGAAATTTTCGTTTGTCTCATCATCACGGAAAAACGGCTGAACCGAATTTAATGAAATTTGGTGAATAGCCTTGAAATATCCCCCCATAACTTTTGTCCAAATTTCGAGTTTCTAAGACCTGGGGTTGTCGAGATATTAATGAAAAACGGAACTTTTTCCTAGGAGTTCTACTCCCTAACTCCGTGGTTTATCCAAACGAAAAGCTTGAAAATCGTTTGAAAGTGAATTAAAATTTAATCTCTGAGTTTGATGGGAGATTTTTTGCGTTAATTAGTCACTTTCTGAAAACATGAATTGTTTGAAACATGATTTAAAGGGGAAATCTATCTCCATGGTTAATGGTTTATTTAAAACAAGCTTTTACGGAACAATGAGAAGTATAGAGAAATCAAAATCGTTATTTAATTTCGCAGTTTATGTTATAAGACATGACATATTTAACATGTTATAAGATTCTATCTTATATCATGTTACTCAGAAACGCAATTAAATTAAATCTGTCTGTTAATTTTAATAATTATTTTTTCGATTTGAATAATAAATAAATGGATATAAAAATATATTTTAGAAAAGAACGATTTGATTTTTCTTATAGCATTTTTGACTGGATAATATCAATTACGGTCTTCAGGTTTAAAAATTATTATTATTTATATTTTCGGGGATTATTGATTCAAGGATTATTGATATTTTCAAGTTATTATGCAATTATTTTATTATGACAAAAATTGTTTAAACTCATATATTGTATGTTGTACGAATCTTCTACAAATACACGTGTACATCTTTTAATCTACGAGAATATAAGTAGTACAGGTATATTGACATATGTTTTGATATATATTGGCATATATTGGAATCAATTACGACCTTCTGGTATAAAGAGTACGGATATAATTGATGTTTTCAATTTATTACGTCATCTCTTTTATTTTGGCAAATATTTTTGAGACGCATACTGTAATACGGGTAATCTTCTACTAGCACATTGGCATATTTTCTGATTTGCGACAATATAATTAGTACGGGGTTGCATATATTCATTCAATTCCTATTTTTTCTTCTGTAAATTTGCTTACAAAAGGGGGCAAGATGTTTCATTCTTCAGATCTGATCGTGAAGATAATTTTGCATAGTGAGAACATATATTCTTAAACTTCTCTTTAGGAGCAATAAATTTAATATTTTAACAGAATTTGCACATGATTGCGAACTTTAAGTTTCTTTAAATTATACACTCCGTACGAATAACGCGTTTGCTGTTAGTGGTTAATAAATTTTAACATTTTAGGAGGATATATCATGTTGCTCGGCATCGCAATTAAATTAAATGTGTTTGTTAATGTTTTTATTATTTTTTTTTTCGATTTAAATAATAAATAAATGGAAAAATGGATATAAAAGTATATCTTATGAATGGACGGTTTGATTTTTCTTTTAATTATATTAATTGCTGACTGCGTACATCAATTTCATTTATTTTGCAAAGAGTTTTCAAGCTTATATCGAATTTAGCTACTAAACTCATATATTGTGTTTAGCCAATAAATTCATATAGCCGATTGTTGAAACAGAAAAAGAGTAGAGCGGGTATATCTTCTAATACAATTGTAGTGTTTTCATTTAGTATATTGAAACGGGATAAGAATGTTTCATTCAGATCTGCAAATTCAAAGCTACGAATTTGGAGGGATATCGCTAATTTGACAACTTTTCTTAAACTTTGCCAAATTGACGGAAATGTCGCCAAATTGATATAAACGACACACAAACAGCTGCCATAAACCTTCGGGTTGGTCGTCTGGCTTGGGTCTTCTACATATCAATGAAATTTTTTTTTGTTTTGTTAGAAGAGAGTACTGAAATGATGTTTGGTTAGCATTTCTCTGTCAGACCAACCATCCTACTTAGTAATACATTTAGCGAATTTTTAAAATGTCACCAAATTGATAAAAATGTTTTCAAATCTATAAAAATATCTTGAAATTGATAAAATTGCGCTACATAAATGATATTAATTGTTTTTTGTTAGGGGATAGTATTGTGATGATATTTCGTCAATTTGTCGCAAAGTGGAACTGTCAGTTCTACAGTCCCACTTGGCGATAAATTTGGCGATTTTTTAAAATGTCGCTAATTTGACAAAACTGTCGCCAAATGTTCCATAGAAATATAACTATTTAGACGATATTTTTTCTACCAATTTATTTGAAGCAAATGATATCATGTCACTTAGCAACGGATTTAAATCCAATGTGTTTATGCGGCAGACGATTTTTATTAAATCCTTTCCGATTTGAATAATGAAGATATGTATATAAAATAAATTTCATTGCCATTTCACTTTGGACTGGATAATATCAATTATACTCTTCAGGTTTAAACATTATTATTATTGATATTTTCCGGAATTATTGATTCAGGGATTATTGATATTTTTAAGTTATTACGCTATTGTTTTATTGCGGCAAAAATTGCTGACACACGCATATTGTACGTTGTACGAGTAATCTTCTAGGAATGCACGGGTATATCTTCTAACCTACGAGAATATAAGTAGTACAGGTATATTGGCATATATTTTGACATATATTGGCATATATATTGGAATCAAGTACAGTCTTCTGGTATGAAGATTAAGGGGATTCATTATATATTCAATTTATTACGTCGTCTGTTGTATTTTACCAAAAAACATTTGTGACTCCTATTGCAAAACGGGTAATCTTCTACTAATAATCGGACATTATAAGTAGTACGTGTATATCTTCCCATATAATTTTAGCACTTTAATTTTGACATATATTGGAATAAATGACTGTCTTCAGATTTAAAGATTACGGGATTATTGGTATTTTCAATTTATACATGTAATCTACTAATACAGGTTATATTTTCTAATATTCGCGTATATAATTAGTACGGGTCCCATATAATTTTAACGCTTTTATTTTGCATATATTGATTCAATTCCATATTTTTTTTATATTTGCTTACATAAGGGGTCCAAGATGTTTTATTCTTCAGATATGTCCATGAAGACAATTTTATATAGCGAGAACAGAGATTCTTAAACTTCTTTTTAGGAGCATTATATTAAATATTTTAACAGAATATTTTGATTAAACATGTCATTTAGTATACTATAAGAATTTGGGCATGATTATGAATTTCAAGTTTCTTTATATTATATACTCCGTACGAAGAACGGGTATGCTGCTAGTCTATATAAATAAAATTGAAAATATGTCTGTCTATCTGTATGTTCCATTATCACGGGAAAACGGCTGAAAGGAATTTGATGAAATTTTGTGGGTAGCCTAGAAATAGCCCCACTTGAAATTTAGTCCGTATTTTGAGTTTTTACGACCCGTGGTTCTCGAGATATTAGTAAAAAACAAAATTTTTGTTTGTCTCAACATCACGGAAAAACGGCTGAACCACATTTAATTAAATTTTATAGATAGCCTTGAAATAGCCCCTCATAAATTTAGTCCAATTTTCCAGTTTCTAAGGCCAGGGGTTGTCGAGATATTAATGAAAAACGGAACTTTTTCGTAGCAGTTCTACTCTCCAACTCCGTGGTTTATCCAAACGGAAAGGATGAAAATCGTCTGTTTAAAACGTCAAAATGAAATAAAACTTTATTTCCGAGTTTGGTGCAGGATTTTTGCATTAATTAGTCATTATAGGAAAACATGAATTGTTTGAAACATGAATTTAAATGGAAAAATCTACCTCCATGGTTCATCTATAACAAGCTTTTACTCAACGATGAAAAGTTTAAAGAAATCAAAATGGCTCTTTAATTTCGCATTTTATGAGGAAGATTCTATCTTATATCATGTTGCTCGGCAACGGAAAGAAATTAAATGTGTTGTTAATATTTATTATTATTTTTTCTATTTGTATAATAAATAAATGGATGTAAAAATATATTTTATAAATGAACGGTTTGATTATTCTTTTAATTATATAAATTGCAGACTGCGTACATCACTTTCATTTATTTTAGCAAAGAGGTTTGAAGCTCATATATTGTGTTTAGCTAATAAACTCATATATTTTGTTTACCCAATAAATTCATTTAGCCGATTGTTGATGCAGAAAAAAAAGTAGAACCGGTGTTTGTATCTTCTAATACAATTTTAGTGTTTTCATTTAGTATATACAAACGGGATCAGGATATTTTATTCTTCAGATCTGCAAATTCAGAGCTACGAATATAGCGGAATATCTCTAAATAACTTGGTAACTTTTCTTAAACTTTACCAAATTAGTGGAAATGTCACTAAATTGATAAAAATGACCCAAATCAATGAAATTAAATTTGTTTTCTTAGAATGAAGTATTGAAATGATGTTAGCATTTGCGGGTCACTCCATCCATCCTACTTAGTAACACATTTAACGAATTTTTTTAATATCACTAAATTGATAAACATATTTGTAAATCCATAAAAATATCATGGAATTGATAAAATCGCGCTTCATAATTGAAATTATTTGTGTTTTGTTAGGGGATAGTATTGTGATGATGTTTCGTCAATTTGTCGCGAAATTGGACTATCAGTTCTATAGTCCCACTTGGCGATAAATTTGGCGATTTTTAATGTTATCGCTAAATTGACGAAAATGTCGCCAAATCTTCCATGGAGATGTTGTCGCCAAGTTGCCAATTTGGCGCCAAGTTGACGATATTCATCCAAATTCGTCGTCAAAATCTTGCCAAGCGTTATGGACGGAAAAATAAGTTATTCTTATAGCAGATAAATGGCTATTGACGTTCAAATAAAAAGTACTACTCAAAGTATCTTTTCTCATGAATGGAACGAGCTAGATCCACGAGAATGATGTCATCAAAATTATCGCAGGATATCACATATGAAAAGTGAACATGTTTCTCAATAGTTAATATATTTTTTTTTAATTTATGGGATTTCTTGATAAATTTATTTGAAGAATGTGCAATATCTCGAGAACGGATTATGCTATCGTTCTAAAGCTTATGTCAATCGTTTTCTTAGGAAAAATTGCATAAGAAATGTCTATTTGCGTAACTTTATTAAATGGTTTTTTTTTTGGAGATTTTTTTCGAAATTTCACTCGAAAATTTAGGGGGATACAGAACATTCGATTGCATTTAAAAGCAATAGGCTTCCAGTAATCACGGACTGTGATTTTTGTACCAAGTTCCATTCGAATCGCTCCATTAGTTCGTGAGATATCGTCCCCACAGACTCACTGACACCCTCTATCCCCCCACACACACAGACATAACCTCAAAAATGTTTGATACGTGATCAAGGATGCTTGAAACGGGCTCTCCCGTCGACAAATCGTATTCGAATTTTCGACCCCGTCACAATTCTTTCCTCATACAGTATGTATATAAGGAAAGTAATAGGAAACCTACAAAGGGCTGATATTCACAAAATCTCTGATCAAAAATGGTGAAGAATCAGCTCTGTGGAGAAACACTTGAACACGTTCAGTGCTACAAAACGTTATAAAAACCATTAAATTAAGTACATAAACAAATGTGTCATGAACTTTTAACATTTTCTTAAATTCCATTTCTCTGACATGACCTCCTTTGAAAAACAAAAATGATACAACATCTAGGATAATCAACCAACCACTTTTGTGTTCTAAATCCCACTAATTCTCCTGATTATTCGTCGAAAGGAACACCTGATGTCACCCCTCTCTTCCCGTGTATTACTTTCTTCAATTTTATGCTTAACGATCCTTCCAAGGAGATTATCCCATTCGGTAAAACACCTGACAAGATAAAGTACCATCCATCACTGTTTATAAATGTCACTGGCAACTCCTCTGAAAGGTTTTTCCTGAAACAGGGGATAATTGAACACTGTGTCTTAAAATAGATTGTTGGGTGCTCTAGCTGGCAAACATCTTTTGTGGAGGTGGTGTTTTAGTATCAGAAGGTTTTGGGAGTGAGGCTGTAAATGTTTTGCATGTGACGTGATGCGGGATGTAACTACTATACCGATAAAATACCGACTATATCATATAATACATACCATACTAATGAATAGAAATATACAAAGGCGAATTGTGTAATCATGCTGTAATCATATCTACTGTCAGACATTGAGCTTTGATAAAGATGTAAATCATCTATAATTTCCAAACATTTACTTGAAAGTAAAGAGGTATATAATATTACGTAGGCGAATTCAAGCATGCCTTGAGCGGGGGAAATAGGAGGAACATACTATATAGCTTAGGAAAAACTTGAGAAAGGTATAAAAGCACAAATATCACAATAATGCAGCAAGCAGCTGTTTCGAGTATACGCTGACTCACGCCAATCGTGTGTGTTACTTGCGGATTCGGATTGACTGGACGGTACTTCGTGCTACTTTCTAATTGGTTCTCTTTTAATCCAGGTTTTGAATGTATAGATGTGGCGATAAATATATAAATCATCTATAATTTCCAAACATGTACTTGAAAGTAAAGATATATATAAAATTATGTAGGCGATTTCAAGCAGGCCTTGAGTGAGGGAAATAGGAGGAACATGTTATATCGCTTAGGAAAAATTTGAGCAAGGTATAAAAGCACAAATAACACAATAATGCAGCAAACAGCTTTTTCGAGTATAAGCTGACTCACGCCAAACTTGTGTGTTACTTGCGGATTCGGATTGGCTGGACGGTACTTCGTGCTACTTTCTAATTGGCTCTCTTTTAATCCAGGTCTTGGGTGTATAATCTCCATTGCTTCTTCCTTTCATTCCCATTCCTCTCTTGGACTTCAGGTTTATTGGTTCTCTGGCAATGACAAAGGAGATACAGCGTATCCCCGAAACTGCTGCATGATGCATGTTTGTGTTACTTGTGCTTTTGTACGTTGCTCAAGGTTTTATAATTCTTCGCAAAAAATGTAATGTACTTATTGGTTTACAATATCGCTTGTTCTGAATCAAGTAAGTTTTGACATACTAATGTGATACCAGTTTTGAATTGTTCTAAATATCTAATTATAAACAAGGCCAGTGACCCGCTTTTTAAAAGTACATCCTTTCACTATTCGGATGCAACTTAAATGTATGAAGAATGTATTTCTTAAAATGTATATAACATAAAGGTATGCAAGCCAACAAAATAGCAAAGATTTCCTGACTGCCGGTTCTCGAATTATTCACCCAAAATGATACATTCCTATGGCCAGTCCCGGGTGGGTTTGATGGTAAGGTTCAAAATCCAAAATTAAATATACTACGAAAGACAGCGATATGCTGAATGTGATCGTTCTAGTGTTATTTATGAAATACGAGTACATTCCCATGGTCGGCCCAGAACGGCAGGTCCGATAATATTTTAAATCCCATGAATTAATATATACCACAAAACCCAACAACATACAAAATATGGACTTTCTAGTTACATTGATTCTGTAGTTAATATCCAAAACGACACTAGTGTCTGCCCTTCGCGCTGACTGGCTATGGCCGATATGAAAACCTATACTGCGCATGCTCATGGAGTTGGAAGGCAAAAACTTTTGCAGGTTGGAAAACATATTTGGCACAAAATCGCTCTTTTGGCGATGTCTGTTTTGACTGCTACTTTACTGTAATGTATACAAAAGAAAAATTTTGAACTTTCCATAGTACGTGATTGTTCATCTTTCAGATATTCCAAACAAATATAAAAATGAATGCAATAAAACAAAATTTCGAGAATCAGCTTCTGAAATTTTAATGTCGACTCCATGTTGCTTATTTAGAGATTGTATAAATGCTATTTCCCAGATTGCAATGCATTTCTTTAATTAAAAGTTCTTTCACAGAGTAGTTAATAATAGTTGCATGTAAATGTATGTATGTAGTGTAGCTTGAAATTTATAATTTCTGTGTTTTACTTTCAAAATTATATTGCCAATTATATTTTTAATACGAATATATTTAATAAAGTGGTCAGTGGCGCCATCTATGAAATATAATTGAAAGATTATTTCCAGTTCGTGTTTAAGTCAGTTTAAAAATATAGATTTTTTTCTTTAGTTTAATATGTATGATAGGATAGTACACCACTGAATTAAACAAATCTTTAGTTGTACATGATCCATTAAAGTAATAAGTCCATTAAAGTAAAGTAATAAGATTATACAAAATGTAAAGACCCAGAAAATATTCAAAACCGACATTTTGAAAAGTTTAAATCTCCTCGATGAATTATAATACTCCATATGTTTATGCATTTTAAAATATTTAAGTATTTTATGGTGCTTAGATATGTTCTAATAGCAGCGCATTTTCAGTATCCAAAACTACACATTATTTGTCTGGCTTTAAGCATTATTATCATCAGCAAGTATCCAATACAAATAACATTACATTGAAAATAAATTTTGTATTTTAATTTAGTACAAGTGGGTAAATAAATGAGAAAATAATTTTCTATTTAAAAAAAATTATTTTCTATATAAGATGAAGCAGATGTGTTATTTCTTAAAAAAAAGACCAAAAAGATATATGCTTTATATATATTGCTATAAATAAGTTTAATATTTCTATATGACACTATACTTTATGACCCTTAGTGTTATTATATTAATATTATACCTCCCTTAGTGTTGTTATATTAATATTATACCTCCCTTAGTGTTTCTATATTAATATTATACCTTCATGTAACAATTTAAAGATGAGATGTGAAAGATTAAAAGTAACGTGCACTATATTGATATAAGCAATAGGCATAAACAACAAAGCTCTGTTCCAATGCCAATTAAGTGCTGTCAAATACCACAAATTATCGCCAAAGCGCTAAGTATTGGGGTTGCTATAAAATATATGAATCCGAAAGTTCCTTCCACAGCCATGCAACGCAACGAGCAGACACTCGTCAAAACGAGTACCTGCTTATAGCAGGCACATGGCAGACTAGCCCGATAAGGTTAACAGCAAAACGTCCCTGGGCAGCTGAGAGTTAAGATGAAAGAAAGTCAATATATTGCTTTATTGTAAAATTGTTATTATCTACCTAAATAAAATTGTAAGTTGTTCTACTGGCTATCTGCTTATTAACTCACCATGTGAGAATTCAATTATTTCTTTTTTGTGAGAATTATAAAATGTCAAACATGAAAACTCCAATTATTAAATATTCACCATAAATTTCGAATTAAGTTTCTTTATAATATATATTGTGTATGTAGCCAATTTCTAATAATAATTCATTCAAATTTTGCGAAACTGAACAAAAGTCCTCGTTTGTTACATATACTAACACTTATCCATATCGTTGATTCAGGGAAATTCTTCAATTACAGTACAATCTTATTTCGAAAAATATATGACACTGTAAGCTAAAATGTGAAAATATGCACTTCCTTAATGTGCATTTTAACGTAGTACCACTATAAATTTTTATGCTATTGAAATTGATGAAAATCCCACCTATTTACAATAACTGGCAGATCAAGAATCAAGGTGTTGTCTCATTTCCATGCATTGCTGTCTCCAATTTTATGCCTAACTATTCTTCGGAGAATAATATCTTGTTCACGAAAATACCCGACCATCCATCAATGCTTGTAAATGTCGCGGACAATAGCTCTGAAAGGTTTTTTCCTGAAACTGGGGATAAATGAGCATTACACCAAGAAATAGATTGTTCTATGCTTTACAAGATAAATATATTTTGTGGACGATGGTATTTTATGGCTGAAGCCTTAAAAATTACAGTCTAGAAGTTCTAAATAAAATCTTAACATGACAACGGTATGACTATAAGCTATTTTGGCAAAGAGAGTGACAAGCTTACAAGACAAGGTTACAAAATTTCTTTTTGAATAATGCGTTTCTTTATTGTAGAATTTATATGAACTTTAATATTCTTAAAGCTGAAGAAAATTTTTCTTGATTAATTAAATTTCTATGTTTTAAATATACTATATTCGCAAAATTATTCAACATCGATAAATGTGTCTACCTTCATCAAGATCGCACATTGTAGTTTAAGGACTGTCTTATTTTAGTAGCATAAGACTTTAATCGTTGATTATTTAAACTACAAATTGAATTCATAGCATTACCAGTATATTTATTCTGAGCAAGCAGTTTTTCTTCTTGCAACATTCATGGAACGGATCATCGTCTGTTCCTGCTCTGAAAATCCTGGCCAAACTTTGCAGTGTGAATAAAAGTAGTATCAAGATAGAAATGTCAGACCTTTTAAAGTCCACTGTTTACACATTAATACAATAAAACACATTGGGGAAAATTTCAGCATATCCAATTTTTTTACAAATAATGTCTAACACGAAAATCTCCTGGCCAAACTTCGCAGTGTGAATAAAAGTAGTTCCAAGATAGAAATGTCAGGCAAGACCTTTCAAAGTCCACTGCCCACACATTAATACAATAAAACACATTGGGGCAAATTTCAGCATATGCAATTTTCAAATAATATGTAACACAAAAATTTCCTAGCCAAACTTCGCAGTGGGATTGAAAGTAGAGTTTTTAGAGACCTATAGAGAAATGTCATCTGATATCTTTTAAAGTACACTGCCCACACATTAATACAAATAAAAAACCATGGGACGAATTACCAAATAAGCACTCATCTTGCAAAAAATGTCTAGTAGATGTTTCGGAAGATTATACAGAGAGATCAAAACAAGAGCTGCATTTTTATCCAGAGGTGTTTTATGCTGTTCAGTTATGACCTTTGAGCAGGTTAGTCCAACACTTACATGTCAATTTTCCATCGAAACCATTCCTGGGCACATCGTAGAAAGAGCTCTGAGTATGAAAGGTAGCCAACCATCCATTCCAGAAAAATAGCACAATATGGAAAGCTCAGATATGTTCAGTATATTATAAAATTCACCGAATTATGAGCTTCAAATCTAAAACTCAGCGGATCAAGTCCCATGCAGTAAGAGCAAGGCATTCATGAATCTATAACATGTGAATTTTCTAAGGTGTCATCGATCACGCCTAAGATGTGTAAGAAATGATTTTGATAATGTAGTGTACGTTGTATATAATGTGTATTTCTTTATGTATTATTCAAACTTATGCACTTACAGTTCAAAACTAATTCAAAATCAAGTAAAGAATGCTGCCATTTCATTTTCTTATCCGATGTTTTAATTTACATAAAAGTACAGAATCTAAATTTAGAAAGGACCTTAAAGTAAAAAGAGCCCAATAGGAAGTTAACAGTCATTGCGTAAGCAAATAGTATATTAAAATGTACCACACATTAAAATGTGTCACAACCATTTCTGGGTATTCTTGTTTCCTATAAAAATTTTGACAAAATGTTGTTAAAATACATTTAACTTTCTTTCTGTAATTATATGCATTAATTTGATTTTTGTTGCTCGAAATAACATATAGAAACGATATATATTTGAAATGACGTTAAATTTGCAGTTACAAAAATTTTTTTACATTGGACGACTTGGTGTACTTTAAAACAGCATCAAGACGTAAGACAGAATCATCATTTCCCTCTTCCTGTCAAATGGATTTTGACATCATCAGTTCCCCATTCCGACACCATCAGTTCCCCATTTTGACATCATCAGTTCCCCATTTCGACATCATCAGTTCCCCATTTCGACATCATCAATTCCCCATTTCGACATCATCAGTTCCCCATTTCGACACTGTCGTTTCACCAACTATGACTCATGGATTTCGTCACCATAATTTCATGAACACAATGGCACATGGAGAACACCATCACGTCATGAACTTTGACCCATGAATTTCGATATCATCACTTCCCTTATTCGGTTCAATAGATTTCGACATCATCAATTCACCACCTCTGAATCATAGATGTCGTAACCCTTATTTAATCAACTATATGGCACGCGGATTTTTCCATACCTTCTCTTTATCAACTTTCACCGATAAATTTAGACACCATCATTTCATAAACCCTAACCCATAGATATGTTTCTATACCATCACTTCAACAATTGTGTCACCCATGGATTTCAACACCTTCATGCAATAAACATAACCCCAGGAATTTCGACGCGTCATTTTACCAGTTCTGATATGGATTTCAGCACAATTGTTCTTCTTCTTTTGAAGGAAACTTCAAAATAAGAGGTATAACTGAAATACATAAAACAAATTTGAGTTAATAGCCGTGTTCCGCCTACATTCTATCTTTTAATATAAACATATATTTATTTAAACTAAAATTGTAATCTTTATTTCTATTATAAGCAGAATAAATGTCCCAAATTGTAAAGGATTTGTGGAACATCGTTTATCCTCATAAAATAACCATGTTTCATCATAACACTTGCGAAATACAGCGAAGACTAAGTTATCATACATCAAGCGTCAGCTTTTACCCTGTTAAATCTTCACCATTCATCTAAAAATAGAAAGGCAGGATATACGACACAGAAACACCGTCTTGGGGACTTGGTTTAGAATCCGTCAAAAGTTGGATGTGAGTCCCAAATATGCGTTTATAAATCATAAACAGAGATTTGTTTATATTTTATTCTCGCTGCAATGCATACTTATGCAAGGGTGTAAAAATGCATGTGATTATACATTTCGGATTGCTCTTCTATTGTAGCATTCTCTTCTAGAGATTGTAGATTGCTCTTCTAGAGATTGTAGATTGCTCTTCTATTGTAGCATTCTCTTCTAGAGATTGTAGATTGCTCTTCTATTGAAGCATATAACAGCATTCCTGGACTGGTTTCATGCTTTTCATGAACTCTTCACATCCGATGCTGGTATTCAGTGGTGGCAAAAAAACTTTTTGTATGTCACAATTTTGGAAAAAAATTATAATGGCCGCTGAATTTAGTTTTCTGACACAACCTAAATCAAGAACTACTTGTTGACCTTATTAAACATAAATAG
The DNA here is from genome assembly GCA_951213105.1 of Amaurobius ferox. NCBI lineage: Eukaryota > Metazoa > Arthropoda > Arachnida > Araneae > Amaurobiidae > Amaurobius > Amaurobius ferox. Next base: position 49,437,941 of record OX578154.1, read on the forward strand.
GTAAAAGTTCCTTGTCTCAAGGGAATAGTGGAGGATGAACATATTATAAATATATATACAACAACAATCAATTATAAATGTAAAATAATTTTTCGTTTGAAAACTAAGTAGCAGAAGAAAAGTTGTATATCAACTTGAAATACCACACATGGAAAAGCAATTGATGAGAGAAATGTGCATGTTTTATTAATATCTGGTTGTTCTTTTCAATATTTGGTGTCAAATTTGAAACACAAATTAAAAAAAAATATTTTAAGTGGCTATCGCTCTAGTAGCCTACCAATATTGGCCCAATATTAGCTTAAAATGTTGGAACAATATAACGTAAATACTGATGTTTCATGGGAAATATTTTTAATGTAACACCACTATTGGTATAGTATTATAATGAAAATATTTAGCCAATATTGAAGGCCAATGTAACCCCGATATTTGCCCAATATTCGAATTGCATTGAAAATACTTCCAATTTAATACCAGGATGTACAATATTGGTTCAATATTAGACCAATATTAAATGCTACAAAGGTGGTTACTCTTCAGCGGTTTTTTTTAATTAATACGCTCCACTCTGGAGAATAACTGCTCACAACAATAACTGCTTACAAATATAAAAAAAATCTGATGTGGGCAGCACATGGCTTTCCTTGTATAATGCAATGAATTTACTACTTTTACAGCAAAAAATAGCTTATTCTTATAGTAAATACTTATATTATTTTCAAGATATCGAATTTTTTTTTCAATTAGTCGTCATTTTCATTGATTTAGCGTCATTTTTAGCCATTTGGCGAGATTTTCGTCAATTTGGCAACATTTAAAAAGGTCGCCAAGTTGGCGACATTTCGCCAAATTCGTCTCCAAACTCTCGTTAAGCGTTATGCAAGGACAAATAAGTTATTTTTATAGCAGACTAGCAGCATACCCGTTCTTCGTACGGAGTATATAATATAAAGAAACTTGAAATTCATAATCATGCCCAAATTCTTATAGTATACTAAATGACATGTTTAATCAAAATATTCTGTTAAAATATTTAATATAATGCTCCTAAAAAGAAGTTTAAGAATCTCTGTTGTCGCTATATAAAATTATCTTCATGGACATATCTGAAGAATAAAACATCTTGGACCCCTTATGTAAGCAAATATAAAAAAAAATATGGAATTGAATCAATATATGCAAAATAAAAGCGTTAAAATTGTATGGGACCCGTACTAATTATATACGCGAATATTAGAAAATATAACCTGTATTAGTAGATTACATGTATAAATTGAAAATACCAATAAACCCGTAATCTTTAAATCTGAAGACAGTCATTTATTCCAATATATGTCAAAATTAAAGTCCTAAAATTATATGGGAAGATATACACGTACTACTTATAATGTCCGATTATTAGTAGAAGATTACCCACATATTGCAATATGAGTCTCAAATGTTTTTTGGTAAAATACAACAGACGACGTAATAAATTGAATATATAATTAATCCCCTTAATCTTCATACCAGAAGACTGTACTTGATTCCAATATATATGCCAATATATGTCAAAATATATGCCAATATACCTGTACTACTTATATTCTCGTAGGTTAGAAGATATACCCGTGCATTCCTAGAAGATTACTCGTACATCGTACAATATGCGTGTGTCAGCAATTTTTGCCGCAATAAAACAATGGCGTAATAACTTAAAAATATCAATAATCCCTGAATCAATAATTCCGGAAAATATCAATAATAATAATGTTTAAACCTGAAGAGTATAATTGATATTATCCAGTCCAAAATGAAATGGCAATGAAATTTATTTTATATACATATCTTCATTATTCAAATCGGAAAGGATTTAATAAAAATCGTCTGCCGCATAAACACATTGGATTTAAATCCGTTGCTAAGCGACATGATATCATTTGCTTCAAATAAATTGGTAGAAAAAATATCGTCTAAATAGTTATATTTCTATGGAACATTTGGAGACAGTTTCGTCAAATTAGCGACATTTTGAAAAATCGCCAAATTTATCGCCAAGTGGGACTGTAGAACTGACAGTTCCACTTTGCGACAAATTGACGAAATATCATCACAATACTATCCCCTAACAAAAAACAATTAATATCATTTATGTAGCGCAATTTTATCAATTTCAAGATATTTTTATAGATTTGAAAACATTTTTATCAATTTGGTGACATTTTAAAAATTCGCTAAATGTATTACTAAGTAGGATGGTTGGTCTGACAGATAAATGCTAACCAAACATCATTTCAGTACTCTCTTCTAACAAAACAAAAAAAAAATTCATTGATATGTAGAAGACCCAAGCCACACGACCAACCCGAAGGTTTATGGCAGCTGTTTGTGTGTCGTTTATATCAATTTGGCGACATTTCCGCCAATTTGGCAAAGTTTAAGAAAAGTTGTCAAATTAGCGATATCCCTCCAAATTCGTAGCTTTGAATTTGCAGATCTGAATGAAACATTCTTATCCCGTTTCAATATACTAAATGAAAACACTACAATTGTATTAGAAGATATACCCGCTCTACTCTTTTTCTGTTTCAACAATCGGCAATATGAATTTATTGGCTAAACACAATATATGAGTTTAGTAGCTAAATACGATATAAGCTTGAAAACTCTATGCCAAAATAAATGAAATTGATGTACGCAGTCAGCAATTAATATAATTAAAAGAAAAATCAAACCGTCCATTCATAAGATATACTTTTATATCCATTTATCCATTTATTTATTATTTAAATCGAAAAAAATAATAAAAACATTAACAAACACATTTAATTTAATTGCGATGCGGAGCAACATGATATATCCTCCTAAAATGTTAAAATTTATTAACCACTAACAGCACACCCGTTATTCGTACGGAGTGTATAATTTAAAGAAACTTAAAGTTCGCAATCATGTGCAAATTCTGTTAAAATATTAAATTTATTGCTCCTAAAGAGAAGTTTAAGAATATATGTTCTCACTATGAAAAATTATCTTCACGATCAGAGCTGAAGAATAAAACATCCTGCCCCCTTTTGTAAGCAAATTTACAGAAGAAAAAATAGGAATTGAATGAATATATGCAACCCCGTACTAATTATATTGTCGCAGATCAGAAAATATGCCAATGTGTTAGTAGAAGATTACCCGTGCGTCTCATATGCGTCTCAAAAATATTTGCCAAAATAAAAGAGATGATGTAATAAATTGAAAACATCAATAATATCCGTACTCTTTATACCAGAAGGTCGTAATTGATTCCAATATATGCCAATATATATCAAAACATATGTCAATATACCTGTACTACTTATATTCTCGTAGATTAAAAGATATACACGTGTATTTGTAGAAGATTCGTACAACATACAATATATGAGTTTAAACAATTTTTGTCATAATAAAATAATTGCATAATAACTTGAAAATATCAATAATCCTTGAATCAATAATCCCCGAAAATATAAATAATAATAATTTTTAAACCTGAAGACCGTAATTGATATTATCCAGTCAAAAATGCTATAAGAAAAATCAAATCGTTCTTTTCTAAAATATATTTTTATATCCATTTATTTATTATTCAAATCGAAAAAATAATTATTAAAATTAACAGACAGATTTAATTTAATTGCGTTTCTGAGTAACATGATATAAGATAGAATCTTATAACATGTTAAATATGTCATGTTTTATAACATAAACTGCGAAATTAAATAACGATTTTGATTTCTCTATACTTCTCATTGTTCCGTAAAAGCTTGTTTTAAATAAGCCATGAACCATGGAGATAGATTTCCCCTTTAAATCATGTTTCAAACAATTCATGTTTTCAGAAAGTGACTAATTAACGTAAAAAATCTCCCATCTAACTCAGAGATTAAATTTTAATTCACTTTCAAACGATTTTCAAGCTTTTCGTTTGGATAAACCACGGAGTTAAGGAGTAGAACTCCTAGGAAAAAGTTCCGTTTTTCATTAATATCTCGACAACCACAGGTCTCAGAAACTCGAAACTTAGACAAAATTTATGGGGGGATATTTCAAGGTTATTCACCAAATTTCATTAAATTCGGTTCAGCCGTTTTTCCGTGATGATGAGAAAAACGAAAATTTTGTTTTTTACTAATATCTCGAGAACCACTGGTCGTAGAAACTCAAAACACGGATATAATTTTAAGTGGGGCTATTTCTGGGCTACCCACAAAATTTCATCAAATTCGGTTCAGCCGTTCTCCCGTGATGGTGTGACAAACAGACAGACAGACAGACAGACAGATTTTCATTTTTATTTATATAGATGAATGACTATTGGCGTTCAAATACAAAAGTATTACTCAAAGTATATTTTCTTATGAATGGAACGAGCTAGATTCACGAAAATAATGTCACCAAATTTATCGCATGATATTACATATGAAAAGTGAACATGTTTCTCAACAGTAAATATATTTTTTTTTAATTAATGAGATTTTTTGACAAATTTATTTAAAAAATGTGCAATATCTCGAGAACGGTTCATGCTAGCGTTCTAAAGTTTACGTTAATCGTTTTCTAAGGAAACATTACATAAGAAATATTTATCTGCATAACTATATTAAAGGTTTTGATTTTTTGATGATTTTTTCAAAATTTCACTCGAAAATTTAGGGTGTTCTGAACATTCGATTGCATTTAAAAACAACAGGCTTCGAGTATTCATGGATTGTGATTTTTGTACCGAATTTCATTCGAATCGCTCCTTTCGTTCGTGAGATATAGTCTCCACAGACTCACTGACACACACACACACACACACACACACACACACACACATACTTTTACACACACACACACAAACACATACGTTCACACACGCAAACACACACATACTTTCACACACACACACACTTCACACATACTTTCACACACACAGAGACATCCCCTCAAAAATGTTTGATTCGTGATCAGGGATGTTTGAAACGTACTGTCCCGTCGAAAACTCGAAATCGAATTTTCGACCCGGTCACAATACTTTCCTTATACATTATGTATATAAGGAAAGTAATAATAATGATTTTCTATCAAAAAAAATTTCGAATAGATATAGTTATGTTCTGCCAATACAAATTATTTAATGTAGCGTTTTAATTAATAATTTCCTATTATCAACATCATCATATTATCTAATTACAAGTCTTACAATCATAATTGCATAGTATCTACTTCATTAGGAACATCATCGGATAGATTTTGAAACAAAATAAAATATTTTCTAATTTCATAAATTTGATTTTCTATTTTTATAAAATCCTTCTCATTTCATGCATTTTTAACAAGATAGTTTTATCAGAAGGACAAAAATAAAAAGTAAACTTCGTCTACATGTATTCCCCAAATGAATACTACACGGAAAATTTTAGAACGTATTTTATTGTAAAAGTTTCCTGCGGAGTTTGCTTTTGAAATGAAATTATATAAAACATTTTATGTAATTTATACAAGAGCACCATCATTCCCCTAATTGCTATATAAAATATTTATATTTCAAAGCGTCTGCGGGCCAGATAAACTCATTCGGCGGGAATTATCCGTCCCGAGAGCCTTAGTTTGGGGATCTCTACTTTATATCATTGCTCAATGAAACACGTAATATGCTAAATTCCTTTCCAGATGCCCGTTGATCCAGTTTGGAGAGATCTAAAAGATTATCCCCAAACTGTTTACTTTAAAGCTAATGGACTCTATATCTGTGTTCTATTTCAAAAGTGGACAATTCAATTTAACATAAGCAAGAATTAAGTACTTTAAATTGGATTATATGTACATCGTTATAAGCGAAACTTTTGCGATGAATCTACAAAAATAAATACTTGTTTGACAGCATAGCATGCTGATTAAAAGTATCAACCGGTTTCGTAAGCAAAGAACTCCCCTTCTCTTCAAGATGTAAGGAAAGAGGACCATCACCAACAAAGGGTAGAATGTGTCTGTCAATAAGTGCGTTTTGTTGGTACTTATTTTGGGAATTTTTCTTTCCCGAGCAAAATTCTTAAAAAAATAAATAATTCCATGATCAACAATAAAATTGAAACATTTATTGGTTGGAAAAACAGTACCGAATTGATCAATGTGTTCCAGAAATATACCATTCCATGTGGAAACAACTTCTAATATTGTGATGACGTCTCATAATACGTACTACATCACTCAATAAGTCTCCGGTCTAACTAAGAAAAACAGTTTTTTTTTCAAGAAATTCGACTTTATTCATCAACATACTCTCCTTCAAGAGTGATACATTCATTCCAAAGCTACTCTAACTTTTCGATGTCTTTTTGTAGAACGAAATGTCTTTGCTCTCAAAATAGGCCTCAGTTTCGGCAATCACTTCTTCATTTGAGCCAAATTTCTTTCCCTGGAGCATATTTTTTATATCTGCAAAAATCCAGTAGTCGCTGGGCCAAATCTGGAGAGTGTGGTGGGGTGGATTTTACACATAAATACAATAAAAGTTAAACACATAAATGCATTAAAGATACTCACCAAATAGTTCCACCAGGCTCAAGCGCGTTAAAGTATAGTGGGGTCCGATTGGACCTAAGTACATTGCGTTTGCTAAAACAATTAATCACTCCCTTTTTTGTGGCCACTTAACAATTTATTTACAAAACACATGAAATCTCAATTCAAACATTAAATACAAAATACACAATTACAAATGAGTTCCCAATTTACCTAAGCTTTACCTCAGGGTGCACAGTTTATTTTGCATTAATTTGCATATTTACCTTATTTATCATCCAAACTTGTAATTAATTACGTTTGTTAAGAAAACAATATATATATATTCAATTTTGCAAATCTCCCATTTAGCATAACTTTGCCCTTACACTATTAGCTCACACAAATTAAGCTTAAACATTCATATACACATTTTAAATCAATATCTAATTCTCATACCTTCATTACATACGAACTCCACTGCGTGCTGTAGCTGACCTCTGCACGTTGGAATGGGTGGCACGATTAATTGAAGTTTGGTTCATTTATTTGAATAGTTCATGGAAAACACTACCAGTCTGAGAAACACGGTGCGTATCATCAGGTGACGAAATTTTTTGCCAAGTATTATTTTGGAGATGGGCACACTGTCCACTTTCCTTCTCCTCCTCTTAACTTCGGCTTGATCCCAGTGGATCTTGTGAGATCGACGTACAGGCCTTTACCAACCAAAAAGAGTTAATATCAGATACGGTTATGTAGAGATTGGCTGCTGCTTAGGAGCCCTGGATTGATGCTCCGCAAATATTCCGTGCACACAGTATTACAGTTACCACGGCTTAAATGCAGCTACAGAAGCAAGGTCCTACACCGCGCCGTTTTGGTGGTAGAGCTGTGTGTACTGCAACCAATAAAAAAACATGACGACATTCTTCCATTTTCTTGTCGCCACCGCCCGAATAAAATGCGCCCTCGCGCTGAGTTAGGCTCGGCTCGCCTTGGCTACGAGTCGCCTTCTTTACCGGACTCACTACGTCGGCTCCTCGGCAAAGGCATTTGCCGCCCGAGATAGGAACCGCGGATGCTGGGTCAGAGATGCATCAAAATGCATGCCGGATCGGACTTCACAAAACCACAAGTGCCACGCACTTGGAGTACTCTCTACTCGAGCTCAGAAAAGCAACTGACTATATTTTGCATTTCTAAAAAACTTCAGAATTTTAAACCAAGGGGAACGACAAAAATACAGGGAGGAAGTCCCCCACTTCCCATTCGCTGTTTCCCAAAACGCAATAAAAAAGGCGGTCCAGAAATGCTTCATACCATTGGTTTTTAAAGCGACGCTCATTTTTTATGCGCTCCACTCAAACACAAGAACCAGAGGGCTTCCAAACCAGGGTGGTCCAAGGGACCGTACCCCGACGCGAGCCACACCTGACAGGGCTATAAATTTTCAAAGCTTTGTAGCTCAACTTTGACGTTTTTGCTGCAATTAATTCTCCGAATATTTACAATCCATGTCAGTGAGCACACAACCCAACGGCGCCCAAAAATCTCAATTCCGTCTGTGCAAAGGCCTAGCTATCTACATAAAACAAAACATAGTATACATTTCAATATATTTACACCATTCCCTTTTCCAGGGTTATGTATAAAAAAATATGTGAACATCATATCACATCAGTGGGTGAGGAAGCAATTCGAAGCGTAATTCATATAATTTAACCATCGTTTGCATCAACTTGTGACACGGGGCATGTATTGTTGTTTTTGGTCCTGTGTGAGCTAACGCGGCACCCACTTCGAAAGCAATTTACGCATGCTCAAATTTTCGTGTAAAATTGTAAACACACTACATTCAGATATCTTTAAGGTGTCAGCTATCTCACGTAACTTCACTTTATGGTCTTTCAAAACTGTTTTGTGGACTTTTTTTTATGTTTTCCGGAACAACTGCCGATTTTAGGCGACCAGACCGTTCAGCATCATCGGTGTTTGTACGACCGCGTTTTAATTCAGCATACCAGTCAATAATAATTGATTTCCCCGGTGCAGTCTCCATAACGCTTATCAAGCCACTGTTTGGCTTCAACAGTATTTTTCCCATCAAAAAACAATGTTTAATCAACAGACGAAATTCTTTTTTATCCATTGTTTTGAAAATTACAAAACTGGGATCACTAAAACCACTGTAACCTATAAACTAATTGTCAGAATGTCATGAAATTTTGACACGTGTCGTTTGAAGGTTGGTACTATCCAGATATCATATGGGCCTATCAGCAGTTTTGCCATTTATGTGTCAGACCGGAGACTTATTGAGTGATGTGTTATTAATTAATGGTGTCCATTCATTTCGGATTGAAGGTATTGACAGAGCACTGATTCATTTGACAATATTGAGTATATCCTGCTTTTTATGAGGTTTTTTTTCTTATTTAGATCAGGAACAAGAAAAATTTCGAAAACGCGGTTATTTTCTTACATATGTTGGAATCCTATTTGAAATAAAAAATGACTTTTCACAAATAATGGCATTCTCTGTGAAATAAAAAGTTTTTTTAAGCAATAGCGTTTAGTTTTATATAGACGATAGCCTATTATAAAACATGGTATTATCTTTGAAATACAAATACGTCTTATGAATGATAGTCTTCTCTTTGATATAAAAATTGTACATTTTAAATTATGGCACTCTCTTTCAGATTAAAAGCGCCATTTTAACAATAGCATTTACTTTGAAATAAATGATAGCATCTTAAAAATCATGGTAATAAGCAATATAGCATCTTATAAAGCATGGTATTATCTTTGAAATAAAAATAAATACATCTATGATAGTCTTCCCTTTGATATAAAATATAGTTCACTTTTAAATAAACACTATCATTTTATAAAACGTGGCATTATCTTTAAAATAAAAAATCTGATGTGGGCAGCACATGACTTTCTTTATATATGCAATGAATGCACTACTTTTACAGTAAAAAATAATAAATAACATCCCGTTGCTGTGTTTGTATCGTTGAATTGTACATTGGTACATGTAAAACTGTGTACATGTAAAACAATGTACAAGTAAAACTATTTCAAAATACTCAATTAACTTATACTTTGCAACTCAAATCAATCATCAATATTCATAGCATACTCACTAAGCGATGGAGTTCATATATTAAAATACTTAATTAAATATTTCATCATCTAGCGGTCAGTCTCATTGATTTAGCGCCATTTTTATCAATTTGGCGACATTTTGGTTAATCTGGCAGCATTTAAAAAGTCGCCAGGTTGGCGACATTCCATCAAATTCGTCGTCAAGCGTTATGGATGAAGAAATAGAAATATTCTTGTAGCAGATAACTGACTATTGGCGTCCAAATACAAAAGTGTTACCTAAAGTATCTATTCTCATGAATGGAACGAGCTAGATCCACGAGAAGGATGTCGCCTTATTTATCCCATGATATTACTTATGAAAAGTCAACATATTTCAAAAATAGGTAATATTTTTTTTAATTTTATATAATTTTTTGACATTTTTGTTTTGAAAAATGTACAATATCTCAAGAACAGTGCATGCTAGCGTTCTAAAATTTCTTTTTATCGTTTTCTAATGAAAAATTACATAAGAAATAACTATTTAAGTACTTTTAGTAGAGATTTTGATTTTTTGATGATTTTTCCAAAATTTCGCTCAAAAATTTAGGAGGGTTCTGAACATGCGATTGCGTATAAAAACAATAGGCATTCATTATTCATGAATTGTAATTTTGTACCAAATTTCGTTCCGATCGGTCCATTAGTTCGTCAGTTATCGTCTCCACAGACTCAGTGACACAGACACAGACACACACACACACACACACACACACACACATACACACGCACGCACGCACGCACGCGCGCACACACACACACACACACACACACACACACACACACACACACACAGACATCAACTCAAAAATGTTCGATTCGCGATCCGGGATGCTTGAAACATGCTCTCCCTTCGAAAACTCGAATTCGAAGTTTCGACTCCATCACAATACTTTCCTTATACATTATTGTACATAAGGAAAGTAAAAGTACGTTTGATAAATGATAGTTTTTATTTCGATATAAAATTTAGTGCTTTTAAATTATGACATTCCAAATAAAAAGCGTCTATTAAACAATAGCATTCACTTTGAAATAAATGATAGCATATACTAAAGCCTGGTACTTATTTCAATTTTTACTTTCCTTATATACATAATGTATAAGGAAAGTATTGTGACGGGGTCGAAAATTCGAATTCAAGTTCTCGACGGGAGAGCAAGTTTCAAACATCTCTGATCACGAATCAAACATTTTTGGGGTGATGTCTGTCTATGTGTGTGTGTGTGTGAAAGTATGTGTGTGTGTGTGAAAGTATGTGTGGGTGTGTGAAAGTATGTGTGTGTGTGTGTGAAAGTATGTGTGTGTGTGTGTGTGAAAGTATGTGTGTGTGTGTGTTTGTGAAAGTATGTGTGGGTGTGTGAAAGTATGTGTGTGTGTGTGTGTGAAAGTATGTGTGTGTGTGTGTGTGTGTGTGTGTGTGTGTGTGTGTGTGTGTATCAGTGAGTCTGTGGAGACGGTATCTCACGAACGAAATTGAGCGATTCGAATGAAACTTGGTACAAAAATCACAATCCGTAAATACTGGAAGCCTATTGGTTTTAAACGTAATCGAATGCTCAGAACCCCCCTAAATTTTCGAGTGAAATTTAGAAAAAATCATCAAAAAATCAAAACTTTTAATAAAGTTACGCAAATAGACATTTCTTATGTAATTTTTTCTTAGAAAACGATTGACATAAACTTTAGAATGCTAGGGTGAACCGTTCTCGAGATATTGCACAGTTTTCAAATAAATTTATCAAAAATCCCATAAATTAAAAACAAATATTAACTTTTAAGAAACATGTTAACTTTTCATATGTAATATCAGGCAATAAATTTGGTGACATCATTCTCGTGGATCTAACTCGTTCCATGCACGAGAAAAGATACTTTGAGTAATTCTTTTGCATTTGAACGCCAATATTCATTTATCTGCTGTAAGAATAACTTTTTTTTTCCGTCCATAACGCTTGACGAGATTTTGGCGACGAATTTAGCGGAGTGTCGCCAACTTAGCGACATTTTTAAATAATACCAAATTATCGAAAATCTCGCCAAATGGATAAAAATGGCGTTAAATCAATGGAAATAACGAATTATTGAAGAAAATTCAATATCATGGAAAGTATATAAGTATCTACTATAAGAATAACATTTTTTAAACTGTAAAAGTAGTAAATTCTCTGCAATATATAAGGAAAGTCATGTGCTGCCCACATTGGATTTTTTTAATTTATCCCTTTTACAGATTAAAAATAGGCTGATGAAACCTGGGTTACCTGGAGTTAAGTGCAGAAAAATGTGGAGCTACTTTATATATCTATCTACTTTCATAGTTTAATATATCCCTTTTACAGATTAAAGATAGGCTGGTGAAAACTGGGTAACCTGGGGTCAAGTACAGATAGACTTGGTGCTACATTATATATCTACTTGCAATCTCCGAGTTGCTAGGCAATATCAGCTACCTAATAGCCCAATGCTTTACTGTTGGGGAGGAAGGGACATACAGAAGATACAACAGTCGTTAGAAGGATTATGTGAGTTTTCCCAATTCTGATAGAATCGGTTTGTTGCTGTATACTTAAAACTATATATTTTCTTTTACCTTACCTGCAGTTGGATAAAGTGTTGCGTTGTACTACATGATGTATTTATATTGTAAAATGTATTTTATATGATTTGCAATTGAAGATTCATTTTTGTCATTCATTATACAATTTGACCAACATTTCTGCGAATTTCCTGTGTAACGATGTCTTTTTCGGAAATGTAACATATGGCATTGTTGAGTTTCATTATTGTTTCGTAATTAAAATACCTTATTAATGATAATTGCCGCGTCTTCCCTTCCGAGTGAAATTCTCTGGTTTTATTTTTCATTCGTCTCCTTCCTTCAATTTTTACTCTCCTTATATACATAGTAAAATATATAAGGAAATAATTATGAAGGGGTCAAAAAATCGAATTGATTTCAGCGGAAGAGCTCGTTTCAAGCATCCCTAAACACGAACCGAACGTTTTTGAGGCGATGTTTGTTTGTGTGTACCCATGAGTCTGTTTAGACGATATCTCACAAACGAATAGAGAGGTTCGAATGAAACTTGGTACAAAATTTACAATCTGTGAACATTAGAGCCATGTTATTTTTAAGCGGAATTGAATATACAGAACACCCCTAAATTTTCGAATAATATTTTGAAAGAATTGTCAAAAAACCACAGCTTTCTATAAAGTTACGTAAATATTCATTTCTTATCTAATTTTTCATTATAAAACGGACACAAAAATTAGAACGCTAGTATGAACCGTTATCGAGATATTACACATTTTTCAAATAAATTTAGCCAAAAATAACATAAAATTAAAAGACATTGCTATTGTAACATATGATCACTTTTCATATATATATATATATATATATATATAGTATAGACCACAGATCAGAATATAGCATAGTAAGATTTTAGTTTTCTCTTCCAGGGACGGTCAAACTGTGGGATGATATCTAAACATCTTTCCAGAATATGCATTTCTAAACAATATTAAAACCTTCTAGAAAGTTGTCAATTAATTTTTCAAGAGTATTACTTCCTGTCTTTGAGAATCTGAAGAAATAGTTTATAAAATAACCATATCGTAAATGAATCTCGTTCGGAATTCAACCAATATTATTTTACAGGACAATATACTTTGTAACCTCCTCAGCTGTAAGCATCACGTTCCTGCAATATAAGCGATAAAAAACGCAACAGTTAACTTAATTTACAACACATATGAAAAACTGTTCTTAACATGGCATTTTTCTACCTGCCATAAACAAAAAGCAAAAAAAAACCATGAACAAATTTATTATATCTCACCAAAGTGCTAAAATTTTAGAAAAACTCAATGACGCGAATGGAAAAATGTTAATTTCATGCACATCATCAATGTTGCATGTAGTACCCTACAAAAAGTTTAACGAACTCTCCTAACTGCGCTCACGAACGCTCTTTATTACAGCTATAAATGACTGCTTACTTCATAAAAACAAGAATTTTACTGTTCCTGGATGCTAACTTGGGGATCAAAAGTTTATGGATATCTTGTTTCGCTCTTTAAAATCCTATACATGTAATATTGATACAACAGTGTTCCCAAACTTCTGACTTTCAGAGAGCATTAGTACTTTAAAGTTATTTAGCGTTACTATGTCTAAACTATGTCAAACTATGTCTTACTATGTCTATTTTGCGTTACTATGTATGTTGGAACGAGAAAGGGAAGTGACTAAGCTGCTTACTTTTGAGCTAGGTGCGATTTGTTGTTGTCTGTCTGTCTGTCTGCCTGTCCACTTCTTTCTCCGACAATAACGGCTCTAAATATTAAACGACTGTTTTATTTTGCAAATACGTTGTCAATTAATATTTTACAATGTATGTCTACAATTGGAAGAGAAGTTACTAAGTTGCTTGCTTTTCAGTTGGGAACGGTTTTTTGCAGTGGCGATCGTCAGCTGGCGAAGATGAAGCAGCGTTACCCAACGTGATCGGTTGAATGGGTTATTATTATTATTTGAAGGATTTCTCAGACTCGTATGGCTATTTTTAGATAATATTGGGCAACACTTGTGCCAGTGTGCGATCTGTTTTGATGACGTTCGTTGTCGAGGAGGAAGAGGGAATTTCGTCACTGAATCTGCTTCACTTATTCCTCAAGTCAGGAGCCGCCACCGACTAATTGTCATTTGTCTGTATGTCCTCATGCGTTGTCTGTCAATAAACATTCTAAATCATGAATATTTTTTTTAATTTGTGTATATGTAGTCAATTAATGTTTGGCCGTGTTCGATGCAAAACGAGGTCGAATAAAAATTGCGCGTTCTGCGCGCCCTTAAAGATTATATTTTGTCAGTGTTAACTTATTACTTTCCTTATATACATAATGTATAAGGAAAGTATTGTGTCGAAAATTCGAATTTGAGTTTTCGACGGGAGAGCACGTTTCAAGCATCCCTGATCACGAATCAAACATTTTTGAAGTGATGTCTGTGTGTGTGTGTGTGTGTGAATGTACGTGTGTGTGTGTGTGTTTGTGTGTGTGTCAGTGAGTCTGTGGAGACGTTAACTGACTAACGAGTGCACCGATTCGAACCAATTTTTTTACAAAAATCACAATCCGTAAACACTAGAAGCCTATTGTTTTTATACGTAATCGAATGTTCAGAACCCCCCATAAATTTTCGAATAAAATTTGGAAAAAATCGTCAAAAAATCAAAACCACTGATAAAGTTACGCAAACAGACAATTCCCATGCAATTTTTCATTAGAAAACGATTGACATAAATTTTAGAACGCTAACATAAACCGTTCTCGAGATATGGCACATTTTTCAAAAAATTATCAAAAAGGAATATAAAATGAAAAAAGAAATTTCCTATTCAGAAACATGTTCACTTTTCATATGTAATACCATGCGATAAATTGAGTGACATCATTATCGTGGATCTAGCTCGTTCCATTCCTGAAAAAAGATACTTTGGGTAATACTTTTGTATTTGAACGCCAATAGTCATTTTTCTGCTGTATGAACAACTTATTTCTTCGTCCATAACGCTTGGCGAGATTTTGGCGACCAATTCGGCGGAAAGTCGACAACTTGTCGACTTTTTGAAATGATGCCAAATTAACGAAAATCTCGCCAAATGGATAAAAATGACGCTAAATCAATGAAAATTACGACTAATTGTCGAAAATTCAATATCTTGGAAAGAATTTTAGTATCTACTATAAGAAAACCTATTTTTTTACTGTAAAAGTAGTAAATTGATTACATTATATAAGGAAAGTTTTGTGTTGCCCACATCAGATTTTTTTAAATCAGAATTACGAAATTTCCTTATCGATGAAGCCCCGTTTTCGCCGGTTTCAGAATCTTTCTGGTGGACGTATGGTTTGGTGAGGTTAGATATATTGAACATACGGTTTGAGCGTTTGAATGTGAACTATTTTCGGTGGTAATTTTCATTTGACATCAACGAAATTATGATGTATCTTGCACATAACTGCGCCCCCTATCGGGCTTTAGGCACGTACATATGATTGTAAATAAATTAGTTTACATTCTAATGTTGCGTGGCGCAGTCGACAGGATATATCATAATTTCGTAATTACGGCTTAAAGTGCAACCCAGATGCAGTTAACCTGTCGAGGAGTCTGCATGCACAATGTTCAAAATTTACAATTTCAACGCCGATGCACATGTGGATT
Organism: Amaurobius ferox; assembly: GCA_951213105.1. Classification (NCBI taxonomy): domain Eukaryota; kingdom Metazoa; phylum Arthropoda; class Arachnida; order Araneae; family Amaurobiidae; genus Amaurobius; species Amaurobius ferox. Next base: position 49,453,842 of record OX578154.1, read on the forward strand.
CGGGACAGAGCTACGATCCGGAACCACCATCTATGGGTGGCGATCTTAGCTCTGTAGCTCTGGTCTTCCAACCTGGGGGACATATAAATCCGGGGAACCGACTGTTGAGGAACCGGTCGTCGTACCGGTGAGCCAGTTAGACCTCGGACTCTTCCAGGTGGCTGTGATCTCATAGACTGCGCCTATTCATGACATGAGCCTAAATCTGGCTGGCGACTGGGGTCTGGCTTGGCAGGTGTTCTTCGGTCCCTGCCCGGTGAATGATTCCGTCAAGAACGTGGTCCCCGGCCGCGGCTTCGCTGGATGAGAGATGAAAACCTGCACGCGTCCCACCTTAATATCAGCTCAATCCCCAATGGCAGCCGTGGTGGGTGCGTATAATCCGAGATTCGGGACAAAATTGCACAACAGGCCTTGACGATACGTTGTTTTACTACGCTTACTTGAACCAAGTACTGTTTTACCGTAATTAAGCATTTTGCTTTCATAATTGAACTTATTTTGTATATCTCTATTGGTTTCTGATATAGTTTTCTTAGTTCCGAATTTCGTCACTAGGTGTGATACAACTACGTTCATTCGACTGCGCATGATCTCTTTTCTATAGCACTCTTTTGTAGCACTGCGATACGGGGATTAAACAAAATGGTACCGTATACAAGTGTGTATGCATCCGTATACAAGTGTGTATGCATGACAGTTTCATCTTTCATGGCGATATTTCCAGGCGGTCCAAGTCAAAAGAATGTGAATTAAAGTCATGATTTTTGTCCTATTTTAATATACTTCAAACACAGAGCATACGATTTTATTTACTATTGTTCTAAGCAGAAGTTCCGTTTTTGCAAGTCACTTTTGATAATGCTTTGCTGAATTTTGGGCATATTGCATTTTCTGTTTTGTATTTGTATTCAGTACTTATTTAATCTTAAATTTCTTGTTTATAATACAATTTATTAAATATTATTTAAAATAATTATGTTTTGTTATTGAGTTTAATTTAATAACAAGTATTTTTGTAATCGTTTAATTTTAAATATCCTGTTTATAATACAATTTAATTATCATAATTCCGTAGCTGATTCATGCAAATTTTGTCTGCCGATTCGGTTTGTATATAAGCTTGTTTGCACAGTAATTTTTATATAGCAACTGATGAAGGGTATGGTGATACCCGAAAGAGCTCTGTCCCTTTTTTAATATTTGTACGTCATAAAAGATTGTTTTATTAAATGACCTTTTAATCTGCGATTTGTTGTCTTTGATTTAATCCCTTATTTAAGTGTTAACTATGCTAGGACTTACCTTTAAAGGCTATAATTTTTGTCTTGAGTGAATATAGTCCGCGCAACGCCATTAAAATGATGAAACCCCTTAGGTTTATATTCTATTAACTATTGTCCCTTTTCAAATCGCTAAGTTGATAAAGTGGCTGATGTGCATAACACGTGGATGCTTATTAACAAAGGACACGTTGTGGTTGTAGGGCAAATCGCCCTTTCAACCAAATTTGCTTACTTAGGGCATAACACAATCTTGATCCCAAAAATGGACTGAGCGGCCTATGCAGCCTTCTAAGCGGCTAAAGCGGGGTGAGCTTGCTTAGCGGGATAAAAGCAAATAAAAGTGTTTATTATTGCGTCGTCGTTTAATGGCTTATTCTCTTGCTACGTGGGCGTGTTTTTTATTTTTTATTTGATTATAGCAGATCATTGCTAAAAATAGTAACCTGTAGCTGCGGGAACTGCAGATAGTACTTATAAAAGCATGTAAATGAAAGGAAATATAATATTTTCACATTCATAAAATATTTTTACCTTGATACAAGCACGTAGCGTTTGAATTTTTGTGATGTCCCAGTTTCGATTATACTATTGTTCTATTACACAAATGAAAAATAAAAAAATATCTGTATGAATAAGAAATAGAACCTCCTTTCGAAATAATTTTTCAAGAGAAGTCACGGATATTTTATTAGAAGTCGACTCATACCTCACGTATAACTTTATACTACAGAGAAAATAATAAGAGAATAAAAACAGGCTTCGTGAAAATTCGAAAAATTGCGAATCATTTCTACATTGTCATGTTTATAATGTCCCCACGGGAATTCATATGCCTTTTCCAAAAAGGATATATCCGTTATTCCTGCATTTTGAAATTATGAAGAAAGATAAATTTTCCTTTAGGGGAAAACTTTACAATCTCTAACTGCGCCAAAATATTTACTGCGCCAAACAAGTTTTGAACAATGATAGTAGCTAGAGCTACAGAAGTAAAATAGTAATATAGTAAAGGGAACAAATGCGACTAGAAACAGTGTCCTTAGCCGCAAATTATTGAAATTAGCAATTTTATCTCGGAAAATTTGAGAGATATTGTGAGACCAGAAATAGATCCCACATTAAGTGCTGTGTTAGTAGTGAAACAGCTTTATGCCAGTAAATTTATTGTGTCTGAAACGTCAAACAATACCCCAGTCTTGATGACGCCTGTGTTTACGATACGTGAACTCAAAGGTCAGAGGAACTCAGAAATTTAGGGACCTCGAGACAGAGGGGTCGAACGAACTCTTAAAATAATGTAATGGACGACATTGGATAAAAAACTAGCCAATTCAGATGAAGCTTGTAGCGTTACCCTCAAGGTCACAAATGAGAGCAAAGTGAGAGTGACAGTCTGGAGGTGAAGAGAACCACAACCTGTGACATAAGAACAAGAACGATGGGAAAACGATAGGAACGATAGGAACGACCTTGGAAAAAAACGTAAGAGATTAACAGCTCGAAATCAAGGAGCACGAAACTTACTGTGACTGCACGAAACAACCTATGACATAAGAACAAGAACGATAGGAACGAACTTGGAAAAAATGTAAGAGATTAACAGCTCGAAATCAAGGAGCACGAAACTTAGAAAGATGTGTCGACTACGAGAATGACACAAGTACGAGTGTCGAGCCAGCAGTACAATATGATCGTCAAATTACGTGTGGTAAGTACTTCGAGTCCATTCCAGTAATATGATCGGCGCGATACCTGGTGGTGACAAAGTGCAAGACAGATTTGAAGGTATGTGTTCCTCAATTATTGACATGTTATCAAGATACTTTAGGCATTTTAATACTGGTTGGTCTCACATGCTATCTTCCTAAATAATTAAAAAGGAGAGTAATTATTGCAATTGAGTATTTAAGTATGTTGCTGTCAATAAATGTTTTATTGTTAAAGTTAAAGTGGTGTAATCCATTTAGTATTATAACAATTAACTGTTCCTTTACTTGCGCGAAAGTTAAATAATTGGAGGGTTTTATATAGCGGTACAACAAAGCAATGTACATTAATAATAAATCCACTAATACGAGCAGTTTACGACCATGTATATTAAGTTTAAGTTAGCAATATTATTATGTTAAATACTAATACTAGTAGTAATTCTATTTTAAAATGTGTACCACAGATGTAAAAAACTGATAATTAAAAAATTGTAAATCACCTGCACAGTCAGCGTGCATCGTACGTTACACCCGTCCAAGTACACAAGAACGCCATGGCTATTTATTTAAAACCGGAACCAGTGAGCATTAACTTCCGTAAAGCCTCAAATCCGCTCCTAATATCCACAAACACATGCAAGAGATACACTCCTCTTATTCAATATTACTATTTCTTATACGACTCACTATTAAAACATACCTACTATACCAACCCCTAACATAACGCCATTAATTTACTCTCACCCTATACCCTCTAAAAAACTAATTAATCAAGTTTAGCACCTCAATCTTTTTATCTCAAGTTTTCAATTTCTAGTCATACCATGGAAGAAATGTTACTAACTCTCTCCAACTTTATGAGTCATACAATGGAAGAAAAGTTACTAACTCCCTCTAACTTCATGGGTCAAATCATAGAAGAAAATTTACTAACTCTCTCTAACTTTAAGGGTCATGCCATGGAAGAAAATGGACTATCTCTCTCTAAATTTATGGGTCATACCATGGAAAAAAGAACTAACTCTCTCTAACTGTATTGGTCATATAATTCAGTTTCAACTAATCTATCAACAAAGTTTGAATTAATTTCACTGTTTGAATGGTGAATTTGAAGCTAAAGCAGTAAGTAAGTCTCTCTAACTCCATGGTTTAAATATTCATATTCTAAATGTTTTAAATTGGGATGACCTCTCAATATTAACTTTCCAATTCATCCGAATCAAAGAGGTGGTCTCATATCTAGCTCAATGGGCTGAATATAGTTCTCATTTAATATCTTCAGGCATTAAAGTCTCATAACCAATCAATTGCATTATGTTGTGGCAACACGTCCGTCCTCAGATTCCAAACACAAAAACAGCAAAAAAATCCTAATTTTGAGAGGTTATTCCTCCAGCTCCAAGGGTTGATTTGTAAAATGGATTTCAAATTTGGATTCAACATGATCGATTTAATATATATGATTTTTTGCAACCCTTGGGGTTGCATTGGGTGCTCTGACATACTAACACTGCGCTTTAAGAGAGGTGATCATCAAATTAGTAAGAAATTGTATTAAAGTAAATTCTGCAAGTAGAAAACTCATTTAAAAAGAAGAAAGCATTGCTGTGACAAAAAACATTGCTGTGAGTATACGAGTTATCTGAGCTTTCAGAAAGGTGTGAAGCTCACAGGAATGTTTTCTGAGAGCTTCACAGAAGGCAGTGCTGTGAGTATCGCATGCAAAGGGTGGTTACGACCCTCAAAACATATCCTGCAGTTAAAATAACCGAGAAAATTTTGCAAACGATCATTTGTCATCAGATGTGCATACCTTGACAAGAATCGTGTCAAATAATGATCATGATAGGCTCTACGTACTAAAGATTATTGCGAGGTTGTGCTATATGGAGAATTCACACGAACGCTGTGGAAACTGCAATGCGGTGTGTCATACGATTTTCTGCATTTCAAATTACATGCAATGTAGTGTGAGTTCTTTCTTGGATTCAAGCATATATTACTGCAGATGGTGAAAATATTGAACATACTTTGCGTTAAATTGTACGTTATGCTAAACGCGCTTTTGCAGTAAATAAAACATCTGATGTGGGCAACACATGACTCCTCCTGCAGACAAAAACTAATGTTTTCTTTATTTCCTTAATAATTCATTAAATTGAATTTAATTGCACAAAATAACACTGAATTTGCACTTCTGATTCAATGTTTGTTTTTATTTGGTAATTGAACATTTTTTCAAAGGCGGCGTAATAAAAGTGCAAAAATAAAAGTCAAATATCTCGAGAACGGTTAGTCCTAGAATAATGATGTTGATCTTATTCTTTTCCCTGTTAAAAATTACGTATAAAACTAGCATTTAATTGATACATTTGAGCATACGTAGTCTTTTATTTTAGATTTTGCCGATTTTTGCGAGACATTTCGTAAAAAATGGCAGGTTCTCCTTTTTTAATCGTAGTAAAATCTAATCAGCACCAGGGTATTCCATAAGTGACTTATTGACCAAATATTGATACATATGGTCAGTTATATTTTTACTTATAGTGGATATATGAGATTTTTGCTGGCCATTTCGCAATAAAAGACGGATGGTTGTTTTCTACCGAATAATACCAAAAAACTAATCAACGCAACACCAGAATCACACCCAAGTGACTTACCTACCAAATTTTATGAAATTTGATCCATTAGTTCTTGAGTTAGAGTGGATACATACATTTCACAGATATATACATATACAGACGTCACGCTACAAATAGTTTTTCGTATTGTAGAGGTCCCAAAACGTGTAGATTCATCAAAAACTCGATTTGTGATTTTCGACGCAATTCTAGTACTTTCTCTGTGCATTATCATGCATTGCAGGGGAAGTAATAAAGTTTCCTTCTAATGTAGTGATGCTTTACAAAATTTTAATTGACAATTTTTATTTATCTCTCAACATTTCCCAGATAAAATGATAAGTTCCAAACTTTACCACTTGGGGCGTGAACATATGCGTCAACTCCATTAAAAAGCTTATTAGTGTTTAAGAAAATTCCTAAAATACTTACAGTGGTTACCAGAATACGTTACGTTGTGAAAAACTGTCATGAACTTCCTATTTCTTACAATAAGAATAAAGAATACCTATACATAAGCTGACAGGGAAATATTATTATCGGTCATTAAGTAATCCTTTGTAGCTTTTTGCATTTAATTCCTTATTTATTAAACTAGAACGTATGTCCGTCATATGACGGAATTAAAAATTTACGACATTGCCTATTATAACGAAATTTTTATCAATTTGGTGACACTTTTATCAATTTGGCGACATTTTCGTCCATCTGGCAATATATAAAAATGTCGCCAAGTTTGGGAATCCCGCCAAAATTTTCGCCAAGCATTACGGAAGGGCGGAGAAAGGTTTTATTCATATAGTCTTTTGTTATGTTCATTCCAAGATATTGAACTTTCATCAATTGGTCCTCATTATCATTGATTTAGCATAATTTTTTTATCAATTTGGCGACATTTTCGTTAATTTAGCAGCATTTAAAAAAGTCGCCAAGGGTATATTTTATATTACGCTTTTCAGAATGAGCTTTTCATAATGTGAGACAGATCTCTTGTCATTGTAAGACCAGAATTGTAGCATTTCTAGACCAGGGTGGTGATTGAACTTATTTTGCCGAATATAAAATATTTCTAAAAATAAACTTGTTACATTATTAATGCTAGTACATATCTCCAATTTTCAAATGACTTGTTGAACATTTTGCAGCATGGCCATGACATTGTTTTGGTCACACTAGGATACTAAATTTCTGCATTTTTTCCTCCGGCATTTCGATCATTTTTAACACTCTCTCACTATTTATTATCAACAAGAACATCAATTGCATTGAACAATGATAAAAAAGTCATACTCTTTATTGATTGTCCGCCATAGTATATTAGAATAATATTAAATAATTGAATTCTACATTTCAATGGACTGAACAAATTTTCCTTTTGAATTTTTTTTTTAATGTTAGAGGAGATATCGGCAACGTATATCAGTAAAAACGAATGAAACGAAATACGAGAAATTTTTGTCAAACCACATTCGGCCACGAACTCGAACTGCAAAACATCTATCTCTGTACTACATATAAAAATTGTAACAAAAATATGTTTAATTTTAGAGCAACTACTGTCAAAACAACCTTTTCAATTCATGCCAAAATAAAACTTTTTAATTCCTTAGTGAAGATCATTTTATTGTATGGAGCCGAAACATGAAAATTAACAAAGGACAAATGCAACATGTTGAATGCCTGGCAGACTAAATGTCTGATGGAAATTTTGGGAGTATTTTGGCCTTATGTAATTACTAACACTGAACTCTACAAGCGTACTGGACTGGAAGCAATTGAGATGGAAATAAAAAGTCGCAGACGAAAATGGACTGGACATGTCTTAAGAATGCCGCAGCATAACATCCCTGCTGTGGCACTTACTTGGACGCCTGAAGGAAAAAGATCTCGGGATTGAATCAAGCTAACTTGGAGGAGACTAATAGAACAAGAGAGAAATCTGAGGGATGGGCGAGCTGGTCAAAAGCAAAGACTGTGGCACAGGATCGACCAGGATGGCGACGCAAGCTGAAGGCTTTATGTGCCACTAAGCACGATGTATGATGATGATGATGATGATGACTGTCAAACAAAATGTATCAGTGAATAGAGCAATAGAAAAGGCTCATTATTGTTATTTTTGTCCGTCAATGTTTACTGGAATGAGATCAAAGATGTGAATTCTATATTTCAATATATTAAACTATTCTATATTTCAATATATTAAACTATTACATATTTCAATATATTGAATTTTTTTAAGATATAGAAAAATAATCGCCAATGAATATCAGTAAAAAGGAAGGAGCGCAACACAAGCAATTTTTGTCCAATCACGTTCAACAGCGAACTCGAGCTGTGAAACATCTATCTGTACAACATATACAAATTGTAAATACAATCTGTTAAGTTTTAAAGTAGCCACTGTAAAAGTGAGTATCAGTGAAGAGGCCTAGCAGGCGCAAATTTTATTCGGTCAGATTCAGCAACGAACGAGGTATATAAAACATTAATTTACACCATATATCCAAATGTAAAAAAATAAATAAACAAACAGAAATCGTATAAGTTCTAGAGGAGCTCTCATCAAATAAACTCTATTACAGAGAAACAGGCAGGCATAAAAATACAGTCTAAGAAAAGAGAGGCACACAAGCAGGTAGAAAGTCAGACTACAGCAAATCGCATCCAACTTAAGAATGAGAATTTATTCATTTTGCTCCCACGCTTTAACTATGAAATATTAAATTTCAGAAGATGATTTTCAAATGATTTTCTAATAATTTTCCAAACTAAAATTACACTGAATGGAGTTTCAAAACGTTGGGGGAGCGGGGGGGTCGCATTAAATCCTAAATATATCATAAACGATTATAAATAATAATTTAAAGTAAACTAGACGGTTGTTTATCATAGAATTTTCTGTATTACAGAGAAAAGATGAAATAAATACCTCCGATCGTCTAAACGATAGACAGGAAAATATAATTTTAGTGTTTGTTCGAAAAGAAGTCATCGAATTTGAGCAAAAATAGCGAAATTCGTCTTTCAGATTGAAATACCTTGAATAAGCTTCTAATTTTACCAACTGAACCTGCAGATTGACCTGTAATTATGATTATGTGTATTGCCTGATAACCCATAAAAACAAGAAGATAAAAACTCGAAAATGTATTTCTTTTATAACTATTTTGGTGTTCATTTAATTAGAATTATTACTTTCCCAACATACACAGTGTGATGACAGACGGTGACAGAAGGTATAGCTTATTTTACGGCGATTCAGAAGAAAAAATAAACGTCAAAACAATATTGGGCAATAAAAAAATAGCCCATGCTAACAATGAAGCACAAATGCAGACGGCAAGCTGATGCCAAAACTTGACAGTAAATTCGCAATGATTTATGATAGGGCGACTTTAGGAGTTGCGGATTCCACTTCGACAATAAGACCTGGCAACTTCCTCCCAGTAGGTCAACGGCTGGTCAGTTCGAAGAACCAGGGTTCGATTCCGGTTGGGACTGCAAGGTTCTTTAGAATAGCGCCCGAACAAATCAACCCTGTAGGTTAGTGCAAAGATGGCTGAGTTAAGAAAGTGACTCTAGTACGACTAGGACGGTTTCAGTTACGGGTGTGGACTCTGGGGTGTTGAGCGTCGATTTTAAAATCAAGACGATAAAGGCCACGCAGGATACTAACCTAGGTAAAAATATTAGTTGCAAGAGGCGAAAACAGCAGGAGGTGGTCAGTCAGATTGTCAGTTGCCCGCCAATCTGACATTAGAGAGTGGAGAATACAGAGTCCACTTCAACAATAAGAACTTGCAATTTCGTCCCAGTAGCTCAACGGTAGAGCGTCGGCTGACCATTTAGAAGATCCAGGGTTCAATTCCCGGTTGGGGCAGAAAGGTTCCTTAAAAATACCACACCCGTCGTGAGTTCAAATGGATCTGTGACCCTCGGGGAGTTACGCCCGACTAACCAACAGCCAATTACATCTTCCACTGCGAACAACAGCAAAGTTTGTCACATAAGCACTTCAGCCAATGAACAAAAGGGGTGAAACGAAGGTGGAGCTGATTGGGTTAGTTTTACATGTTATCGTCCGGAAAAACGCCCAATGCACAATTCAGCATTAGAAACATTGCCGTAGATCTTAAAAATTATTTTTTCACTGTGAAAGAATTAAATCCATCGCATTATATATTGAAATTCAAGTGCTGACCACATCAATTTTTACTTTCCTTATATACATAATGTATAAGGAAAGTATTGTGACGGGGTCGAAAATTCGAATTCGAGTTTTCGACGGGAGATCACGTTTCAAGCATCCCTGATCACGAATCAAACATTTTTGAAGTGATGTCTGTGTGTGTGTGTGTGTGTGAAAGTATGTGTGTGTGGGTGTGTGTATGTGTGTGTGTGTGTGTCAGTGAGTCTGCGGAGACGATAACTGACGAACGAATGGAGCGATTCGAACCATATTTGCTACAAAAATCACAATCCGTAAACACTGGAAGCCTATTGTTTTTATACGCAATCGAATGCTCAGAACCCCCCTAAATTTTCGAATGAAATTTTGAAAAAATCGTCAAAAAATCAAAACCACTAATAAAGTTACGCAAATTGACATTTCTTATGTAATTTTTCATTAGAAAACGATTGACATAAATTTTAGAACGCTAACATGAACCGTTCTCGAGATATTGCACATTTTTCAAAAAACTTATCAAAAAGTCATATAAAATAAAAAAAAAATTTCCTATCTAGAAACATGTTCACTTTTCCTATGTAATACCATGCGATAAATTGGTTGACATCATTCTCGTGGATCTAGCTCGTTCCATTCACGAAAAAAGATACTTTGAGTAATACTTTTGTATTTGAACGCCAGTAGTCATTATCTGCTCTAAGAATAACTTATTTCTTCGTCCATGACGCTTGGCGAGATTTTGGCGACGAATTTGGCGGAATGTCGCCAACTTGGCGACTTTTTGAAATGTTGCCAAATTAACGAAAATCTCGCCAAATGGATAAAAAGGACGCTAAATCAATGAAAATGACGACCGATTGTCGAAAATTCAATATCTTGGAAAGAATATTAGTATCTACTATAAGAAAAACCTATTTTTTTACTGTAAAAGTAGTAATTTCATTACATTATATAAGGAAAGTCATGTGTTGCCCACATCAGATTTTTTTTCTGGAGAGAAGAAATATTAGACGATGCTGTCTAACTCAGATTCAGCTGCTATGACAACGCATTGCCCACAGCCGTCTACTCTGCCTTCAATATTTAAACATCTGCAAATGGAAAGACAGTGTTGCAAAAGACCATAGGTACCGTTAAGGGACGAAAATTTTCTAAAAAGGGAAGAAAGAAAATAACAGAAGCTTTAAAGCAACTTTCTTGACGTATTTTAAACTTCAAATCGAGGATGTGAGATACAACATATAATGTTCACTTATGCCATAGAAGTTTGTTCTAGAATTATCATTGTTTCTAATAGAAAAATTATGTGGGCAGCAGATGATTTTCCCTATGTAATACAGTGAATTTACTTCTTTCACAGTGAAATGCTTATAAACACCACAGCACAATGTCATTAACGTTGAATTATGCATTTGCGCTTTTCCATATGACAACATGTAACACTGTTTCGGAGTACACAAATAACTTATATTCCATGCAACGCTAAATGGACAATTATCAATATTGATAGCATCCGTGACAAGCAATACAGTCCATTTATATTAAAAATATTTAAAATTTAATTCATTAATTTTAATTTATTTAATTAATTCATTCATTTTCGTTAATTTGGCATCATTTCCGCAATTTTGACAATATTTTGTCAATCCGAGGCAAAATGTCACCACCTCGGCCATATTTCTCTAAATTAATCGCCAAATTCGCCAAATTCATCGCCAAGCGTTACAAATAAAAGAAGAGAAGAGCTTTTATTGTATATAAATAAATTCTGACGAATTTTTAGCCATCAAAATACAAAATTATTCCTGTCTTGTAAATTGAACAAGCTAGATACACGAGAATAATGCCAACAAATGTATCTCATAATACTACATATGAAAAGTAAACAATTTCACAATCGTTAATACGTTTTTTTATCATTTTATATGATTTTTTTATAAATTTATTTGAAAATTTTGCAATATCTCAAGAACGGTTCATGCTAGGGCTCTAAATTTCATATCATTCGTTTTCTATTTAAAAATTACATAGGACATGATTATGTATATAACATTCTTAAAAGTTCTGATATTTTAATGATTTTCTAAATTTCATTTTCAACTCGATTTTTAATTTCTACTCAATCCCTTTCCACCCCATTCTCCTCAACCACTTCTTCATTTCTTGCCCTTAATAATATGTTTTTACTTTCCTTATATACATAATGTATAAGGAAAGTATTGTGATGGGTTCGAAAATTCGAATTCGAGTTTTCGACGGGAGAGCACGTTTCAAGTATCCCTGATCACGAATCGAACATTTTTTAAGTGATGTCTGTGTGTGTGTGTGTGTGTGTGTGTGAAGGTATGTGTGTGTGTGTGAAAATATGTGTGTGTGTGTGTGAAAATATGTGTGTGTGTGTGTGTGTGTCAGTGAGTCTGTAGACACGATCACAGACGAACAATTGGACTGATTCGAACAAAATTTGGTACAAAAATTACAATCCGTAAACACTGAAATCCTATTGTTTTTATACGCAATCGAATGTTCAGAACTTCCCTAAATTTTCAAGTGAAATTTTGAAAAAATCGTCGAAAAATCAAATCCTCTAATAAAGTTACGTATATACACATTTCTTATATAATTTTTCATTAGAAAACGATTAACATAAATTTCATAACGCTAACATGAACCGTTCGCGACATATTGCACATTTTTCAAAATAATTATTAAAAAATCATATAAAATAAAAAAAAATATTTCCTATTGAGAAACATGTTCACTTTCCATATGTAATACCATGCGATAAATTTCGTGACATCATTCTCGTGGATCTAGCTTTTTCCATTTATGAAAAAAGATACTTTGAGTAATACTTTTGTATTTGAACGCCAATAGTCATTTATCTGCTGTAAGAATAGCGTATTTATTCGTCCACAACGCTTGGCGAGATTTTGGCGACGAATTTGGTAGAATGTCGCCAACTTGGCGACTGTTTTAAATGTTGCTAGATTAACGAAAAACTCGCCAAATGGATAAAAATGACACTAAATCAATGAAAATGACGACTCATTGACAAAGATTCAATATCTTGGAAATAATATAAATATCTACTATAAAAATAATCTTTTTTATTTTTACTGTAACAGTAGTAAATTCATTGCATTATATAAGGAAAGTCATGTGCTGCCCACAGCAGATTTTTAAATTATTTTCGAATAATTAAAGAAAAAATCGTTTAAATGACTTTGATATATATATTTCTGATTGAGTTATATTTTTATACTGTTTGTGATATGCTTTTATACTGTTTATGTCATTTATGTATTTTTGTTTATATATTTTTATGCTATTTATATCATTTAAGCTAATATAACCATATTCATTATATATTATAAATAATCGGCATCCTGTTTTGTCATCTCCGTATACGCTCCGTTATTATTTATAAAAGAGGATTACGGACAAGCTGGCCCGATAAGGTTGAGAATCAAAAGAATTAAAATGCAACACAAAATACAATGACAAACCAAATATGATTAATTGAACTTAATTATATTTATCTTGATTGCATTGCTACTGTGATTAATGGAAGCTTGTGGTTTGCGAACATGGTTGTCATGGCCGTCCTGATGTAGTTTAGCCGTTGGCTAATCCGGTTGGTATTAACAACGACAATAACATAAAACTTGATTATTTAGGGCTCAAAGATTTGAATCACACTGACGAACAAACAAACCAACAAACACCAAATCAATTTAAAAAATCTGATGTGGGCAACACATGACTTTCCTTATATAATGTAATGAATATACTACTTTTACAGTAAAAAAAAAGTTTTTCTTGTAGTAGATACTAATATTCTTTACAAAGATATTGAATTTTCGACAATTAGTCGTCATTTTCATTGATTTAGCGTCATTTTTATCCATTTTGCGAGATTTTCGTTAATTTGGCAACATTTCAAAAAGTCGCCAAGTTGGCGATATTCCGCCAAATTCATCGCCAAAATCTCGCCAAGCGTTATGGACGAAGAAATAAGTTGTTCTTACAGCAGATAAATGACTATTGGCGTTCAAATACAAAAGTATTACTCAAAGTATCTTTTTTCATGAATGGAACGAGCTAGATCCACGAGAATGATGTCTCCCAATTTATTGCATGGTATTACATATGAAAAGGGAACATGTTTCTCAATAGAAAATATTTTTTTTTTCATTTTATATGACTTTTTAATAATTTTTTTTAAAAAATGTGCAATATCTCGAGAACGGTTCATGTTAGCGTTCTAAAATTTATGTCAATCGTTTTCTAATGAAAATGTACATAAGAAATGTCTATTTGCGTAACTTTATTAGTGGTTTTGATTTTTTGACGATTTTTTCAAAATTTTATTCGATAATTTAGAGGGGTTCTGAACATTCGATTACGTATAAAAACAATAGGCTTCCAGTGTTTACGGATTGTGAATTTTGTACCACACACACACACACACACACACACACAGACAGACATCCTTCAAAAATGTTTGATTCGTGATCAGGGATGCTTGAAACGTGCTCTCCCGTCGAAAACTCGATTTCGAATTTTCGACCCCGTCACAATACTTTCCTTATACATTATGTATATCAGGAAAGTAATAAATAGTTGCAAAAAAATAAAAAATAAAATTAATGTGAAATTGGTAATTTTTTATTCGCCAAAAATGATAAATTTTAATAAAAATCTGATACCCGAGCATATGACTCTCCTCACAAACTCAAATTCATTTTCTATTCACTTCTTTAATATTTGATTTAACTATGTTTAATTCCATAAAATAACATGCATAATTATTTGGAATTACACCGAATTTGCACTTTTAATTCAATTTTCGTTCACATTTGATAGCGAAACGCAATTTCAAAAGCGGCGTAGCAAAAATGCAGCAAAATATCTCGAGAACGGCTTGTCCTATTGTAATTGAGTTTTTCTTATTCTTTTCATCGTCAAAAATTACGTACGAAAATTACGTACAAAACAAGCATTTAACACATACATTTGACCATACGTAGTGTTTTATTTTAGATTTTGTCAATTTTTGAGGGTAATATTGAAAGAAAAGGCTGGTTCTTTTTTTCCAGTACCCAAATCTAATCAGTACCAGAGTAACCCATGAGTAACTCATTTACCGAATTTTGTAAAATTTGGTCAATTGGTTTTTATCTAGAATAGACACATACAATTTTTGCAGGTCATTTAGCAAAAAAAGGCAGGTAATTCTATCTTTAATCGCGCCTGAATCGAATCAGCACCTTAGTAACCCATAAGTAACTTATCAAATTTTATGAAATGTGGTCAATTGGTTTTTGCATTAGAGTGGATACATTGCACAGACACACACACAGACACACACGCACACACACATACACATACGCACACACACAGACGTCATGCTAAAAATAGTTTTTCTTATTCTAGAAGTCCCATGACGTGTAGATCCGCCGAAAACTCGAGTTGCGATTTTCGATATGATTCCAATACTTTCCCTATACATTACCATGTATTGCAGGGGAAATAAAATTCAATTCTAACTCATAAAATCAATGACATTTTCTAAATTAAGCAAAATTTAAGTCCATGCCAATCGCAGAGAAATTCCTTGACCAGCTTTTCTTTGTACACGAAACGTTTTTTTCTGTGAGCTGGAAATGAAAAAGAATGTGTTTATTTCAGTTTGGTATATTATTTTCTGTGTGTGTGCAGAAACATTAAGATAAGAACGATGATTTCTGTCTGCCGCGATGTTGGTTTCTATGGCAACGCAACACCCAGAGGGGCCCGGCTGTTGCTTAAAATTTAAATATCATCAAATGGAAATTCTGTGTTTCGCTGGACCACAAGTGCCGTTAAGGGACTGGATTCATTGAAGAAGAGTTTGAAAGGATCAGACCTTTTAAATCGAGGCAATTTTCTGTAATTTAAAGAATTTTAGGTGGGCAGCACATGACTTCCCCTACATAATGTAATACCGTTACTTCTTTCACAGCAAAATAATAATGTACAAGAACCGTGGTGCAATATTTTAAAGGTGAATGGTATATATGGCGCATTTCTAAAGGACAATGTATAAAATTATTTCGAAGTACCAAGTTAACTTATAATTCGCGCAAATCCAACTTGAAAATTATAAATATTACTGGCATCCGCTAAACAATATAGCTTATATACTACCCGGCACAGAAAATGCCACACCATGAAACAGAGAATAGAGTGTGGTGATAAAAGACACACAGGAAGAGATGGGACATATAAATAACTGAGGTTAATTCCAGAAGGATAATGAAAAAGAGTAATAGCATAGACAGGGTGATCAATAGGCAATAGGACCACCTCCACAGGTCAACCTCTGTTTGAGGCGGGAATAGAGCAGTCAGACTACGGATAATTATGCCTCATACATGCGTGATGGGTAGGAGATTTGGAGACAGCTGAGGCCAAGGAAGCACTTGAATACCTTGAAAGGCTTGTCTACTGATGGTTGTTGTGTACGGCCGCGCGTTATCTTGCCGGAAAACTGCATTTTGCAGCCGCTGCAAGTAAGTGCAACCGACCGCAGCACCTCATCTACACATCGTCGTGCCGTCATTGTCCATCTTATACGAACTAGAGGTGTCCGGCTATCGATGCCGATTGCACCCTGAACCATGATGCCACGCTGCCAAGCAGTATGGCGTTCAACGGTCGCAGCAGAATTGGATATGTTTCTACGTTGCCTCCAGACTCTCACACTGCGACTGTCATTCAACAGACAGAACAGAAACTCGTCGCTGAACATTGTCATGTCAAATTCAGTCGTCCAAGAGGCTAGGGCACGACACCATTGCAATCTCTCACGTCGTTGTCTTGCTGTTAATAGCAGTCTTAGTAAAGGACAGTGTGAGAGTAATCCGCTTTCGACCGATCGTGGAGAAACTGCTCTTGCTGATATTGGAACATCCAATGTGCCCAGCAAATTCTGCAGAATGTCGACAGTCGTCGTTTGTGGGACCACCACCACATGTCGTCGAATGCGTCGGTCAGCGCGTGCTGACGTACATCTGGATGGACCTGTACCACTGCGACGATTCACATGTACTACTTCAATCCATCTTCTCCAAATACTTTGCACAGTAGGCGACCACCCAGCCGTTCTTAGGCAAAAATGAAATTACTTGCGCTATCACCCAAATGCTGAAATGGTCTTCAGCGTCGTCGACCAGGCATGTCTTCAACAATGCTTGTCTTTTGAAAAAACAGCTCTGAAAACGGGTTTCCATACGCGTCAGACAGTAACAACTGTTGGCTATCTGTCGTATCCATCCCTTTTATTTTGCGCTCTAATCACGTGACCTACTTGCATTTCATATCATTTGCGTACACCAACCAGCTGCGTTTATCTCGCAATTTGCATAATTAAAAGGCCAAAATTTCATGGGGTTGCATTTTCTATGCCGGATAGTGTATATTAGACGACGTTAATCATTAGAAAATATTGAATTTCCAACAATTTTGGATTCATTATTTGTAAAATAAGCGTCATGTACGTCAATTTGACGAAATATGCGTCAATATGGCAACCTTTTGAAAACAATGTACAAAATGATTATTTAACAATATTGGAATTCCTGATTTTTTTAATGATTTTCTTTTTTTTGATTTCATCGCACATTTTTCTGTCTTTAGAACGTTCAATCATGCATATACAGGGTACCATCATTCACAGAGCGTAATATTTGTACCAAATTACGTTCAAAACGCTCTATACGTTCGTAAGATATCACATACACAGACTCACGGATACACATACAAATATACACACGCACATACACACAGAAGTCAATTCAAAAACGTTGGATTCGAAATCAAGAATGCTTGAAACATGCTCTTCTATAGAAAACTCGAATTAGAATTTTCAACCCCGTCATAATATTTTCCCTATACGTTATAATATGCACGTAGGGAAAGTAAAAATGATTAGTTCAAGCGATTTACAGAATTTTATTCGAATCAGTTGAATTTTACTATGTCAATAAAATTTTCGCGCACAGTCAGATTTGAGTAAGTGTCAAGGAAACTATGTTCGAAACTCGCTTCGTCTTAATAACGTTACATTGTACCTACCCTGCTAAAACCCATCATACCATGTATGTATATATATGTATGCATGTTCTGTAGGTATACTATGTATATACATGCATAGCATATGCATACATAACATACATGTATGCATAAATACACATACATATACATGCATGCATACATAGCATGCATGCATACATAGCATGTATGCGTACATGCACATACACATACAGGTATACATATACAGCAAGTATGCATACATACACATACATATACATGTATTTATACATATACATATAAATAACATAATACATGCATGTATGTATGTCAGGTATGTATTTTTGGCGATTTACAAAGATAAATATAGGTGTAGAACCTCAAGAGCTTTTATAAAGCAGCTAAGGATCTGAGCATTTGCTCGAATTTTTCAAATCACTATTTTATATAATTTCCTCTACGGCAATTCATCTCGCTTCGCTTTAAATGAGAACTGAATATGGGGTAATCTACTGGTTAAAATCGGAAATAAAACAAATTAATGAATGTTTATACATATTTATAAAGATGAATTAAGTATTTTATTATCGCCTGTTTAACACTTTACAATATAGTTAACAAGAAAGATCAATCATGCTTAAAGAATCGATTATGAAACACTTTCCAACTTCAATGCAATTTTATTTAAACATGTCTAAAATGCAATACATTCCTCGATAATATTTTAAAACTTATCACAATACTACATTAATTTATTATATTTAAAAACTTAAACCTTCATCGAAAAAAATGAACTTCATTCAAATGACGGCATTGAAATATAAATTGTCTCGTTTAAACATATCTAAAATGTGATACATTCCTCGGTAATAGTTTTAGAATTATTATAATACTACGATAATTTATTATATTTGAAAACTTCATCGAAAACAACTGAAATTCATTCAAAAGACGTCATAGAAAAAATAACACGCCTGGATCTCTCTATAAAAACAGCATTTTATTCATAACTTTCTCCCATTCATTTCATTCATCGCAATACTATAATAATTTATTTTATTTAAAAATTAAGACCTTGGAGCTACAAGTAATTAAACTCTATGCTTAAAATTTCATCGAAAAAAAATCGTCGTTCTCTTAATAAAATCAATTAATATTTCATTCATATCAGTCATGCAGACTCCATGGGCCAAATTATTTTGTGTTAAAGAAATACAGCAATTCTAATACAACTCATTCTACATATTTTGCTGTTTGCATTTTACATAGGTGAAAAATAGGCTTCGTTGTAGATATAATCAAATTTGGATGAGCATTTAAACTCAAATATATTGTAATTGCGCTGTTTCAGTATGTAGATGCACAGAATTTAAGCAAAATTAAAGTGTTTTTAGGAAGGATACAACACTCAATATGAATTAAAACGAACTTTAAAAATCACGATTTTGAGGCAAGATGGATGCCATATATCATTTTGAAGTGGGTCACGTGATCTTTTCATATCATAGTCACGTGATCGCTTCATATAAGAAGAGTTATTATTATTTTAGTTTTAATTTAAAAACAACTGAATATATTTCGCTGAATTTATTTTGATGAAATTTTGTTTAGATATTTTATGGAACAATTTGAATATTACCTACAATTTTCGAAGTAATTTGTGAATTTTAAATCCGCTTAAAAAATGTTTGAAAAATTAGGTCCCATAGTATTTCATTTTTTCAACCCGGGTTCAATCCAAAACTAATTGGGTGATATTATTCATTTATGTTCCCATAGGTCCTACAGACCGTTTGAGCAACATACTAAAATTTCATTTTGATTAAGTCATTTTTACGGCAGTTATCATGCTAAGGGACAGACAGACAGATAGACAGACAGAATGAACAAAGTCATAAACACTTTTCAACTTAGTTGTAAAGTGTTAATAAGTGTTTATGACCGTTCATTCTGTCTATCTGTCTATCTGTCTGTCCTTTAGCACGATAACTGCAGTTTAAGTGACTTCATCAAAATGAAATTTTTGCATGTTGTTCAGACGGTCTGCGGGACCGATAGAAATATAAATGAATAACATCACCCAACTAGATTTGGATTGAACCAATGTTGAAATAACGAAATGCGTTGAACCCTATTTGACCTAATTCTTCAAACATTTTTAAGCGAATGTAGAATTCACAAATAGCTTCGAACGTTTTAGGAAATATTCAAATTGTCCCATAAAATATATAAAACAAATTTTAGCAAAATATATTCAACAGTTTTTTAAATAAAATATAAAATAATAATTACATACTTTATATGGAGAGATCACGTGACCCACTACAAAATAAAATGTGCCTTCCATCTTGTGTCAAAATCGTGATTTTTAAAGTTATTTTTAATTCATATTTAGTGTTGTATCCGTCCTAAAACAGCTTTATTTTGCTCAAATTCTGTGCATCTACATACTGAAACAACGCATTTACAATATATTTGAGTTTAAATGATCATCAAACTTTGATTATTTCTACAACGAAGCCTAATTTTGACTTATGGAAAACATAAACACCATAAGATGTAGAACAGGTTGTATAAGAATTGCTGCATTTCTTTAACGCAACATTATTTAGCTCATGGAATCTGCAATATAGCTGATATAAATGAAACATTCATTGATTTTACACAGAGAACCAGACGATTTTTGGAGCAGTTTTAATCATAGAGTTCTTGTACCTTCATGGTTTTAAGTTTTAAATTAAAAAAAATATAGTATTGTGATGAATGAAAGGATTGGAAAAACCTTTATGAATGAAATGCTGCTTTTATAGGGAGAGCGATTTATATCTCGATGAAATCATTCGAATAAAGTTCATTTGTGTTCGATGAAGTTTTCAAATATAATAAATTATTGTAGTATTATGATAATTATAAAAATATTACCTAGGAATGTATCGCATTTTAGGGATATTTATATAAAATTGCATTGAAGTTGGAAAGAGTTTCCTAATCAATGCTTTATGCATGATTGATCTTTCTTGTTTCATTATGATTTACTGAAGAACAACGTAGGTTTTCTTTTCAGACGATATCTAGACATAGAGCGAGTGTAATTAACGGGATTTTTAATCAAGTTACTGTCGAACATTAAGAAAACAACAATAATCATCAACTTTTTATATATCATTTACAGATCACAAACTACTGCAAGAAACATTTTTTTGTTTTCTTTCTATTTATCTGATGTTTCGAATATGATTTAGTATACAAAGAAAAGAAAATATAATACACGCAAAAGAAAAGTATATTAAAATTTGAGTATCATTTTACTTTCCCTGCGTACATAATGTATTATGTATTGGGAAAATATTGTTACGGTTCTGATAGATCCACGATTTTTGACGTAAAAACAGGCTTGAGACATACTTCGACGATACGATCGTTTTTGAGGTGATCTCTCTATATCTCTCTCTCTCTATCTCTCTATTTATCTATTTATCTTTGTTTGTTTCTTTCTTTCTTTTTCCGTCTCTCTCTATCTTTCTCTATCGCTCTTTTTCTCTCTCACTCTGTGTGTGTGTGTATGTGTGTGTGTGAAGAAGCGATATCTCAAGAAAGAATGGAGCCTTCCAAAAATAATTTGGTACGATTATTGCAATCAGTGAATATTGTAATCTGAATGATTTTAAAAGTAATCGAATAATTGAAAGACTCCCTCTATCTGTAATTTTTGAATTAATTATAAAATGATTCATACAAAAATCATAACCTTTAATGTTATATAAATAATCACTTTTAACTACATAAATAACTACTATAATGAATACATAAATAATCACTTTTAACTGTATAAATAACTACTTTTAAAGATAAATAAATAATAATTTCCAGCGAATGAAAATAAAATTAGAGCTCTAGCAGAAACCTTTCTCAAAATATTGCACGATTTTCGAATGAATTTTTTGAAATATCTTACAAACATCAGAGCTTTGAATTCTGTTATATAATTAATCATTTTATACGTAATTTTTATTAGGAAATGACACAAACTTTAAGACTCTAGCATAAAGAGTCTACGAGATAATGCACGTTTTTTAAATAAATGTAACATGAACATTACATACAATTAAAACAAGAAAGATGAATCATGCATAAAGCATTGATTATGAAACACTTTCCAACTGAAATGCAATTTTATTTAAGCATCTCTGAAATGCGATACATTCAGCGCTGATATATTTTAAATTATTGCAGTACTACAGTAATTTATTACATTTGGAAACTTAAATCTTCAAATAAAACTTATTCAAGCGTTATTTGGGCTATTAAATCAACTAAATTCAAGTGTCATTTTAAAAAAAAATGAATCTTATTTAGATGACGTCATCGACATATAAACTATATGTCTCTCTATGTAAATGCAATGTATAATTCATTCATATCACTTTTATTCCAGACACCAAAGCTAAATAATTTTACGTAAAAAATTCCAGGAATTCTTATACAACTCATCTTACAATCACTTATTTACATTCTGCATCCATTAAAGTTAGGCATCCTCCATTAAAGTTATTCAAAAACATTTTAAACATAATTCGCTTTGATATAGTTCGTTCTATTCACGTTCTACTTAAGTATAAGAATATCTCTTCTGGAAGTAGCTCTATATATATTCCAATAAGAGAAAAAAATATATTCTGCAGAACATAAAGTTCCGCCCACTTCTGACAGTAGAGAAACGATTATGTAGTGTATGTTATATATAAACAGAATTTTTCTTTCGGTGCGAATGAAATTCTGTTGATTACGAATTAGATTTTCTGATGGAAATAGCATCTATGCTTAAGGTTTCCGTGGAGGAAATCGAAATATGTTAGAAAAAAAATTTAAGCATTTTAGACGCTTAAGCCTCCAAAACTAATAAATAGAAACGTAAATATTTTTTCTTGTTTTGTCGGAAATAGGGTCTAGATTACGAATATATATAAAAAATTTCAATATTTTATTATTTTGAATATTTATTATTTGCAATAAACTTAAAATATATTTGTCCGAGCGAGTGTTTATTTCATTCTCCTTACTTTCACTCGAAATATTTTCGGAATTATAAAACATGGATATGGATAGAAAACGACAAAAATATGCATTAGGAAATTTAGTTTTTAAATATATATTTATTTTTAATAAAAGTCTCTTATAGTTTTCTGGTAACCATTTTGTTCGTTTAAAGAAGATTGAAAATTAACAGTTTTTCAAGATTTCAATCCTCATTTAGCAAAAACCAAATGTGCTAACTATAAACAATAAGTAGGAATTTGTAGCCCTTTGAAAGTCTTCAAGTGCTGCAACGTCCACTTGGAAATAAAAGCATGGAATTTCGTCCCAGTAGCTCAACAGTAGCGAGTCGGATGACCAGTTCGGAGATTCAGGGTTCGATTTCCGGTTGGGGTAACAAGGTCCTTTACAATGCCACCCGAAGAAATCAACCCTGTAGGTTAGCTCAAAGATGACTGAGGCCTAGAAGTGACGCTAGTACGGATTCTGTTGACTCTGGGAGATTGGGCGCCTATTTAAAATTGACGGCATTGAAATATAAATTGCCTGGTTTAAATATCTCTAAAATGCAATACATTCCACGGTAATATTTTTAAAACTATCATAATACTACGATAATTTATTATATTTGAAAACTTCATCGAAAACAACTGAAATAAATTCAAATGACGTCATAGAAAAAATAACACGCCTGGATCTCTCTATAAAGGCAGGATTTCATTCATTTCATTCATCACAATACTATAATAATTTATTTTATTTAAAAATTAAGACCATGGAGCTACAATTCATAAACTTTATGCTTAAAACTTCATCGAAAAAAATGGTCCTTCTGTTTATAAAATCAATTAATATTTCATTCATATCAGCCATGCAGACTCCATGGATTGAATTATTTTGTGTTAAAGAAATACAGTAATTCTAATACAACTCATTCTACATATTTTGCTGTTTACATTTTACATAGGTGAAAAATAGGCTTAGTTGTAGAAATAATCAAATTTGAATGAGAATTTAAACTCAAATATATTGTCATTGTGTTGTTTTAGTATGTAGATGCACAGAATTTAAGCAAAAATAAAGTAGTTTTAGGACGGATACAAAACTCAATATGCATTACAAAGAACTTTAAAAAATCACGATTTTGAAACAAGATGGATGCCATATATCATTTTGAAGTGGGTCATGTGATCGTTTCATATCATGGTCACGTGATCGTTTCATATAAGATGTGTAATTATTATTTTAATTTTTATTTAAAAAACTACACAATATATTTCGCTGAATTTTTTTTTATATATTTTATGGAACCATTTGACTATTACCTAAAATTTTCGAAGCAATTTGTGAATTTTAAATCCGCTTAAAAAATGTTTGAAAAATTAAGTCCCATAGGGCTCAATGTATTTCATTTTTTCAATCCGGGTTCAATCCAAAACTAATTGGGTGAT
Organism: Amaurobius ferox; assembly: GCA_951213105.1. Lineage (NCBI taxonomy): Eukaryota > Metazoa > Arthropoda > Arachnida > Araneae > Amaurobiidae > Amaurobius > Amaurobius ferox. The sequence continues at coordinate 49,478,214 of OX578154.1, forward strand.
ATTATTCATGTATATTCCCATAGGTCCTACAGACCGTCTGAACAACATACTAAAATTTCATTTTGATTAAGTCATTTTTACGGCAGTTATCGTGCTAACGGACAGACAGACAGACAGACAGACAGAATGAACAAAGTCATAAACACTTTTCAACTTTGTTGTAAAGTGTTAAAAATAAGCTAGAATTTGTAGCTCGTTTAAAGCCGTATAAGTTTATGTAATCAGGTCATGGATCGAGATTTTTTTTTTTTGATATTACAAAAATAATGTTTTATTTTACAAAATGTTATTCACGAGAAAACATTTTCATCTCCATCGGACTGGATACACCGCTGATGTTGCGCGTCAGTTCCAGTGATTTCATCAATTTAATGTATGTACTTTTGGCTATGTTTTGGACGATTCCACCATAAGTGTATAACATTTTAAACACATTTTGCTATTTACATTAATTATTCACAAAAATATTAAATTACTAATATTTTCCTGTCTCACATTAATTTTAATTGTGCTGCTATGTTTAAAAAAATGCACTTTTGAGAGTTATTACTAATTCCTTGTAAAACTGACTTTAAATGTTACGTGTGTAACGTAGCATGCACAAAAGAGGTCATGTTTTGAGAAATTTATAATCAATTATTAAAAATATACTTTACAATATTTTGTATTGGCAATATATATTATAATATTTTGTGTTTCACATTTCGATATTCACATTAATTATTCCCAAAACTATTACATCATTAATGTTTTTTCTGCCTCACGTTATTATTTTCTACGTTTACAATACAGGGAGTAATTACTAATTAATTGTAAAATTAACTGATTATATTACGTGTGTCACATTGCTTGTTCGAAGGATGTCACATGTTGTTAATTTTGTAATCAATTAGTAAAAATATACAATTTTTCAATATTACTTTCCTTATAGACATAATGTATAAGGAAAGTATTGTGACGGGGTCGAAAATTCGAATACGAATTTTCGACAGGAGAACACGTTTCAAGCATCCCTGATCACGGATCAAACATTTTTGAGGTGATGTCTGTGTGTGTGTGTGTGTGTGTGAAAGTATGTGTGTGTGTGTGAAAGTATGTGTGCGTGTGTGTGTGTGTGGAGACGATATCTCACGAACAAATAGAGCAATTCGAATGAAGTTTGGTACAAAAATCACAATCCATGAACACTGGAAGCCTATTGTTTTTATACGTAATCGAATGCTCAGAATCTCCTAAATTTTCGAGTGAAATTTTGAAAAAATCATCAAAAAATCTAAACCTTGAATAAAGTCAGGCGAATAGATATTTCTTATGTAATTTTTCTTTAGAAAACGATTGACATAAATTTTAGAACGCTAACATGAACCGTTCTCGAGTTATTGCACATTTTTCAAATAAATTTATCAAAAAATTCTATAAATTAAAAAACACATATTAACTGTTGAGAAACATGTTCACATTTTATATGTAATATCATGCAATAAATTGGATGACATCATTCTCGTGGATCTAGTTCGTTCCATTCACGAGAAAATATATTTTGAGTAACACTTTTGTATTTGAACGCCAATAGTTATTTATCTGCTATAAGAATAACTTATTTCTACGTCCATATCGCTTGGCGAGATTTTGGCGCCAAATTTGGCGGAATGTCGCTAACTTGGCGACATTCTCAATTGTTGCCAAATTAACAAAAATCTCGCCAAATGGATAAGAATGACGCTAAATCAATGAAAATGACGACAAATTGAAGAAAATTCAATATCTTGGAAGGAATATAAGTATCTACTATAAGAATAACATTTTTTTAACTGTAAAAGTAGTAAATTCATTGCATTATATAAGGAAAGTCATGTGTTGCCCACATCAGATTTTTTTTTGTTGGAATCTTTTTTGTTTTCATACGAGATATATTCTTCCAATTGAGTCACCATATAAGAGTGATTTTTAACTTAAGGGGATTTCGTTGCTATGGCAACACGATTCTTAGAATTGCTTTCACCCTTTTAATATTTAATCATCGGCAAATGGAAAGACGGTGTTATCCCGACCACAGGTGCATTTATAGCACTAAAATCTCCAAAGACACGAAGGAAGAACAAACCTTCCCGGTGTATTTTTAGAATCTCTTCGAAAGAAGAAAGGAAAGAATGAATTTTAAATGGAGGTACTGTTACGGTATAATCAAATAGTTAGAAATTTCAAAACAAGAAATACAATCCTGCCTATCAAAGCGGCTCAATCCCGGGAGAACAGAAACCTGGAACGAGGAGCCGTTACAAAGGAGCCAAAAATCAGTATCATTAATTTACAATTGACATGTGGATTTTTACTTTCCCTTTACAGGGTGTCCCAAAAACATTGACCTCGGATTTTATTCCTTAAATATTGATCTCAGACATATATAATAAATTACAAAGTTGCGGAAAGAAAGGTACAGAATTTTATGAAATCAATAAAAATCTTCAGCGGATTAAATTTGAAGAAATACAAAATTTAAATTTTTGTACGGCCGCTGTACAGAAACCTTTTAAATGAGTAAAATGTGCCCCATAAGGTGATGTACAGAATTTCAGCATTTTATCATTAAAAGTCCCAGAGATATGTTTATGCAAAGTTGGTGAGGGATTAATCACAAATTAAAATGTAAATGTTTACAGCAAGAGTGCAAATGACGCAACGCAGAAATGTATCATAAGAAAATAATATCTGGCTCTTATCTTTAATGGACTTTGGCATGGGTGTTGTTGTTGTTGAGACCCAGACCGTCCGACCTACCAGAAAGTTTGGCATGGGTGTAAAATATTTTGAACGAGCTTTGTAATCATTGTGTAAATGTGTTATTTCTGCATAGTGTAGATACTTTTGTACCAATAATTAGCAAAATTATTATTTATTTACGTAATCATTGTTGACTTTCGTAATTTGTTTATAACCCTGAAACGCGATCTGTCAGCATTTTTGTCTTTTCATATCTCCGGGACATTTTATGATAAAATGCTGAAATTGTGTACGTCACCTTATTAGTGTTTGGGGCACATTTTACTCATTGGAAATATTTTTTACGGGGACCCTATAAAAATTCCAATTTTGTATTTCTTAAAATTTAATTCTCTTGAAAATTTTAATCGATTTCATAAATTTTTTTACCTTTTATACGCAATTTTTTAATTTATTATATGTCTAAGATTAAAATTTAAGGAAAAAAAGCCGAGGCCAATGTTTTTGGGACACCCTGTATACACACTGTAGTGTATAAAGAAAGTATTATGACGGGATCGAAAACTGGAGTTAGATATTTCCACGGTAGAGCACCTTTCAAGCATCCCTGAACTAGAATCGATCGCATTTGAAGTGTTGTGTGTGTGTGTGTGTGTTTTGAGACGATATCTCACAAATAAATGGAGCCTTTCGATAGAAACTTGGTACAAAAATAACATCGTTGGAATACTGGAAGCCTATTGATTTTAAACGCAAACGAATATTCTGTAGACCCCAATTTTTTGAATGAACTTTTGAAACAATCATCAAAAAATAAGTACCTTCAATAATGTGAAGTATATAATAAATTATTATGTAATGTTTTATTAGAAAATGATTGGCAGAAACCTTAGAACGCTAGTATCAACCATTCTTGAGATATTGCATATTCTTCAAATAAATTTATCAGGAAATCACAAGAAATTTATGAAAATATTAACTATTGAGAAATAGGTTCACTTCTCATATATAACATTATGCGGTAAATTTGTTAACAACATTGTCGTTAATCTAGTTCGTTCCATTCACAAGAAAATATGCTCTGGGTAATAATTTTGTATTTTAACGCTTACCAATTCGCCGACCGTCATTTATATATGAGAAATGATTTTCTTTTGTATGTACTCTTGGTGGTACATTTGATGACCGTGGCGATTCATTCAGTGAGAAATCGCCAAATTGGCTATATTTCGCTTCAGATTGGCGAAATTTTCGTGAAAGCAGCGAAACTTATGATAAATCAACGATAATGCCCCCAAAAGGATGAATTAATTACTCGAATATTTCCATATATGGACTATATTGGTTATTGCGTATGCTACTGATATTAATAATTAATTGTCAGCTTAAAGTCACACTCCAGATAATTTACTTTTAGTAATAACCCAACATATGAATTTAATATATTATTGGATTTTTAATGTTTTTAATATTTAAGAAAATCTGATGTGGGTGGCACATGACTTTCCTTATGTAATAAAATGAATTTACTACTTTTACAGTAAAAAAAAAGTTATTCTTATAGTATATACTTATATTCTTTCCAAGATATTGAATTCTAGACAATGAGTCGTCATTTTCATTGATTTAGCTTCATTTCTATCAATTTTGCGAGATTTTCGTTAATTAAGCAACATTTAAAAATGTCGCCAAGTTGGCGACATCCCACCAAATTCGTCGCCAAAATCTCGCCAAGCGTTATGGACGGAGAAATAAGTAATTCCTACAGCAGATAAATGATTATTAGCGTTCGAATGCAAAAGTATTCCTCAAGATATCCCTTTTCATGAATGGAACGAGCTAGATCCACGAGATTGATGTCACCTAATTTATCGCATGGTATTACATATGAAAAGTGAACATGTTCCTCAATAGGAAATATTTTTTTATTTTATATGATTTTTTGATATGTTTTTTAAAAAATGTGCAATATCTCGAGAACGGTACATGTTAGCGTTCTAAAATTGATGTCAATCGTTTTCTAATAAAACATTTCATAAGAAAGGTCTATTTCTGTAACTTTATTAGAGGTTTTGATTTTTTGACGGCTTTTTCAAAATTTCACTCGATTGCGTATAAAAACAATAGGCTTCCAGTATTCACGGATTGTAATTTTTGAACAAAATTTCGTGCGAATCGCTCCATTCGTTTGTCAGTTATCGTCTCCACAGACTCACTGACACACACACCCACACACGCAGACATCACCTCAAAAATGTTCGATTCGTGATCAGGGATACTTGAAACGTGCTCTCCTGTCGAAAACTCGAATTCGAATTTTCGACCCCATCACAATACTTTCCTTATACATTATTATATATAAAGAAAGTAACAATGTTGGACATTCATTGACGATAATAACTGATTGCCACACATTTGAGATACATTAATGTGGGATGAAATAGTGATTTTAAAAAAATATGTTAGATACATAGTAGTAAAGAAATATATAGAAGTAAATAAATAAATTAGTACTAACATATCGATTGCTTACTTTGATGACTGTGTAAAAATGATCACTTTATTTCTCTATAATTTATATGGTGATTGATTCCTGCTGCTCAATTTGTCATCGCATCTTTTAGTAGTTCGTAATACCAAAACCTGCGTAATGCATTTTAGATGACTGGAAATAATAATGCATAATTACAAATTGCATAACATATACCCGCAGCCCAATAATAAACATTGGAGTCTTCGTGTCTGACTCTAGTGCCGTTTTGTCGCTTTTGCTGCTTTTAGAACCTGGAACACATTTTACTACCGCTGTATCACATCATTTTTTGTGTGTCAGACTCTTCTTCATCAGCAGCACCTCCTTTATTCCTTGCAGCAGCTATTTTCACATCCTTTAAGTCAGGTTCACCATTATTTGGGGCAGGTATAACCTCTCAACGCCAGATATTCTTTCTGTAATGCTGATTGAATGTATTCAAAATTACTTTGATATTAAGAACAGTATTGCTGCTCGCAGTTCAAGCCGAATCAAACTACATGTTCAAACCCTGTTTTACAATTTAGCTGCTCAGCCTCTGGCCGTTATATATGCCCTTCCGCTTATTCGAAAATTCTTCTGGAAATTCTTCGGTAACGTGTTTTTTCGAAATCGAGAATAACCCTCTAAATTTATCCTTACAGTTTTATAGTCTAGGTACTTCATCTAAAAAGTTAATAATTAAACATTAATTACGCAGTTTCACATTTGAAATTATAGTATTTTATTTAGTAGCATTCAAAAGTTATAAGATAACACTTAAAAGTAACATTTTTCACAAAAATTCCTTTAAGCTTTTTATAAGACGGATTTAGGAGGATATACTCTGAGACCAGATTAGGTAATTACCAATAGGTTAATAAGCACGCAAGTTATATACCAATTTCGTATGCACACACACACACTTTATATCTTTATATATATATATATATATATATATATATATATATATATATATATATATATATATATATATATATATATATATATATATATATATATAAATATATATATATTTTTTTTCAAAATGAAAAGAGGTATGGATGGATGCATTGTACCAAAAGATGGCCGGGGGGGGGTTGTGACCCACTCACCCCGGTTAAGCATGCTTTGTGTCGCGACAACACTCCCGGAGAGCCGGTACATTGCAAAATATAATACGAAAGTATCAAGTTTTAAGATGAAAACCAGACATTATACACAAACAAATATAAGAGAGAATTGTCGAAATCCAGCCATATCAAAAATCACTAACAGTAAATGTTTGAAATATGTTCACTTACGAACTTCAATTCTTCACAAATTTTTATGTTTCTTAATAATTTTTTCTTATAGAATTTATTAAAATAGTTTAACTTTATCATTATATATTAAATTAAACATCTTATATGGATACTAAGTGAACATATTTCAAACATTTACTGTTAGTGATATTTGATATGGCTGGATCTCGACAATTCTCTCTTATATTTGTTTGTGTATAATGTCTGGTTTTCATCTTAGAACTTGATACTTTCGTATTCTATTTTGCAATGTACCGGCTCTCCGGGAGTGTTGTCGCGACACAAAGCATGCTTAACCGGGGTGAGGGGGTCACAATCCCCCCCGGCCATCTTTTGGTACAATGCATCCATCCATACCTCTTTTCATTTTGAAAATATTTCTAATCATCTTTTTAGTGCAGTTTTGCGCCTTTTAAGTGTGATTTCTGATAACATTTTTAATATTATATTTCACGGTATTTTCATATTATATATATATATATATATATATATATATATATATATATATTGTGTGGGATGATGATACCTTACACTATCGTCACACACATAACAGCTCAACCATTCTTCGAAATATGGGCAAACGACGAGGTTTCATTTCAATCTATGACTACTAACAGAGTTTCTCACTCCTTTACTTTTAACTTTCTTTAATTCAATCACACAATAATAAAAATACGCGAAAATTGAATAACCACGCTACTGTTTCATACAATCATTTTCCATATTTAAGTGCACATTTACATCAATGCAGATTTCCATCTATTCCTATCTATTCCATCCATGCAGATACAATGATGTGAAATATATGCAAATCAAAAGTCTCAAAATTCGAAACTCTCTGCTTCAGGTCCGTACCATTGCGCCAGAGGAATATCCGTCATGTTGTCTCTCTAATAGAATCCATCCAAAAAAATCCGAACATTTAGAAACAGCGTAGAAGGAATATTTCCACCGGGAATTGCTGCGAATATTACAGAGCAGGGAGATAGAAAATACAGCCGCTTCAGGACATAAAATACCACCCACCACTGACAATCAAGACGTTTGTCTATTTTTCTTTGTAAACAGGTCCGATATTTCTTTGCCCACAGGAACTTGGGAAAATAAAACGAAGAGCTATGCTTTCTGTCCATGTTGGTTGCCATGACAACGCGCCGCTCAGATTTGCTCACAATGCTTTTAATATTTAAACATCAGTAAATAGAAAAGCAGAGTTAAGCGGGACCCGGGACCATGGATACAACTAAGAGACTACATCTTCCGGAGATTAAATGAAAAACGAGATCAGATGTTTCAAATTAAGTTCCTTGGAGTATTTTAAGGTATTTTAGACAGTTTGTGTAAGCAGAGAAGAAGTTTCCTAATATAAAAAGCACAATATAACCATTATAGTTACAAATTGCAAAACATATAATAAATAACAATAGTCTACAAATTTTAACTTGTTTGCTCCAGAAACGAAATGAGTTATTTCTTAATAAATTTGATGTCCTGAGTTCGGAAATGACCTTAAAAATTATGGCTTATTTCAGATTTTCGAGACAAATTAATTTTAATAAAACACCTTATATGCACATAATGTAATGAAAACAACATTCCACACAGTTATTGCAAGTGTATTCTAAGATCTTTTAAAGCACATTGTTGTGTTTAAGAACATAATAAATCACAATGTATCATTATTAGCTGGATATCACTTACATGTATGGTACTCCTTTACTCTCTTTTGTATGAATTTTCAGGTTTTTCTGTATTAACATTCCAACTCTAGTCTGCTAAAATCGCAGGGCTTCATTATCCTTAGTAGTATTTTTCCATACTTAAGCAATCTTTATGAAAGTGTTCTTCAAGTTACATACTGAACCCAATTTATTAGAAAAGAAGTCAAAATGAGAGTAAAGAAAATGAATTTGTAAGAACGTATTGCACACCACAAACATGTTTCCCAATAGGTGTCCACTATTTGTGGATTAAATAAAATTTTGGCTATAATCCAGCATGAGAGTTTCTTACCGTCTTCATGAATCCGGGTAGTTATCTAAGCATATTTTTCATCATCACATCGAGACCAAATTTCCTCATATAGTAGATAAATGGTGGTAAGTAGGCAAATGGAGGTAAGTAGGCAAATAGTTGTAAGTAGGCAAGTGCTGCGGATCCACAAAGCTCCAGGTGACCAACTTCGAGCTCAATGTACACTTCTTTACTATAAAAGATTTATGTGGGGGGGGGACTAGAAGTTGCTTTTACCTAATGGCCCCGGTAAAGGTTAATGAGCCCTGCACCACATAGTACTTCATCGATGTGTCTATTCTTGAAGAGTTTTCGGTTTTTGCAAATGTGCACCAATGACTATGACCACTTTAATTTTGGTGTCACTTAACTATGGAAACTGCTGCTTCCTCGTGGTCCTTGGTTACAACAAACTTTTTTCATTAGTCTTACTTTAATGTGCAAAGTTGGTAGTTTGGTAAATAGTAGTTCCATACTTCAAGAAAGTTTTATGCGCAAATACGGACCAAGCTCCCTACACTAAGAGCACTGGTAGGAATTATTTAGCATTGCCAAATGGGTGTTAATTTTTCTGTCAGCTAACTTTAACGGAATCACTGCCATATAAATCCCAGGATAAATGCCCTTGTGAATATTTTTATATTTTTTCACATCTGTTTTCTTTTGAAACATTTATTTGTAATTGAGATTCTTAAGAAAATAATATTCTACAGCAATTCCAGCTATGAAATAACTTAAACAGGGTACGGAATCAAAACGAACATTTTGACGTTTCAAGGACCTTTGAACTCGAATCGGATTATTATAAAGTCGGGCATGTCTGTATGTGTGTGTATGTGTATCCCCGGGTCTGTGAACGCCATATCTCACTAACAAATGGAGTGTTGAAACGGAAATCTAGTACAAATATTGCAATCGGTGAGTACTGGATTCCTACTAATTTTAAATGCAATCGAATATTCGAAATACCCCCAAATTTTCGAATAAAATTTTGAAAAAAATCATTAAAAGAATATAACCTTTAATAATGTTACGTAAATGATCATTTTCTGTATAACTTTGCAGTAGAAAACAAATGCCATAAACTTTAGAACTCTAACATAAACCACTGAGATATTTTACATTTTTTCAAATAAATTTATCAAAAAATTGCATAAAATTATAAAGTAATAATTGTTGTAAAATGCCTTCAAATCCATGTTGGAACGTTTTCACAGCCAATTGAAATCGATAATACGCTGTCAAAACACAGAGTGCTGGATAGATGTACTACCAAGCGTACTTTTAGGACCATATCCTGACAATTGCCGGACTAGTAGTGCAGAATTAACCTAAGGCATATCCTTACAATTGCAATGTGAATGTCTACATAATACAACATTAAAGGGCATCCCAAAACATGCACACGAATTCGTTTTATAATTAAGACGACAAATGCAACGACTACGACCATTTCCCACTTAGCGTCTTTCCAAAAATGATGTTTTTGTCCACAAGGAATTTTCCAAGTCAACTCATGCTTTTGTACGACACGACTTCGTACGTCGATCGTTGCAGACCCTATACGATGTACCTTTCCTGGTGTGTGCACGCACAGACAAATTTTACACAGTGGACATCCGAGGACGAAAGAGCAGCATCTGTATTGGTCGATTGAAACCCACATTTCTACTAAAAACCTTAGGGAACGAAAAAGAAACATCTACACCGGTTCCTGACCCAGTGACACCTTCCACCACTAACTAGGTATAGAGAACAAGTTCGTTTCAGATTCCCAGTTCTTTCATGATGAGGGGGTGCACTATGGCGGTACCCCTCCAGCGATTTGTATAAACCCTCCAGATCAAGTGATTAACATAAAACCCTTCACAACTTCTTGATCTCCAAAGACTTTCTGCTTTGCATGTGACGCCTGCACAAAGCCTCTGCTCAGGCTCATAAAAGCTAGTCCCAGAACACCCTCATCAGCGATACGGACATTAGTATTCGGATGACTACTTTTAGGCGCATTATGATGTAGCGCCATGCTATGTATATAGTTGTAAATAGCTTACGTTATGTTTCTGCAAATAAACTTCTCTTTTTATAGATACCTCTGTAATGATTTAGATAAGACATCGCACCTTCGCTATAGAGTGGTAACCTGGAGTCTTGTCTGGAGCCATCACGTCTCACAGTCACACTCTATGGCGAAGGTGCGGCGTAGTATCTTAATTATTACAGAGGTTATCATAAAAAGAGAAGTTTATTTACAGGAACATAACGAAAGTTTTAATTTTTCAAGTAAAATAAATTATTGTAGTTATGTGGTAATTAAACAAGAAAGATCAATCATGCTTAAAGCATTGATTATGAAACACTTTCCAACTTCAATGCAATTTTATTTAAACATGTCTAAAATGCAATACATTCCTCGGTAATATTTTAAAACTTCTCACAATACTACATTGATTTATTATATTTGAAACCTAAAACCTTCATCGAAAAAAATGAACTTCATTCAAATGACGGCATTGAAATATAAATTGCCTCGTTTAAACATCTCTAAAATGTGATATATTACTCGGTAATAATTTTAGAATTATCATAATACCACGATAATTTATTATATTTTAAAACTTCATCTAAAACAACTGAAATTCATTCAAATGACGTCATAGAAAAAATAACACACCTGGCTCTCTCTAAAAAAGCAGCATTTCATTCATAAATAATTTCCCATTCATGTCATTCATCACAATACTACAATAATTTATTTTATTTAAAAATTAAGACCTTGGAGCTACAAGTAATTTAACTCTATCAAAACTAACTAAAACTATCTGAAACTTCATCGCAAAAAATCGTCCTTCTTTCAGTAAAAGCAATGAATATTTCTTTCATATCAGCTATGCAGACTCCATGAGCTAAATTCTTTTGCGTTAAAAAAATACAGCCATTCCTATACAACTCATCCTACATATTTTGCTGTTTACATTTTACATAAGTGAAAAATAGGCTTCGTTGTAGAAATAATCAAATTTGGATGAGCATTTAAACTCATATATATTGAAATTGCGTTGTTTTAGTATGTAGATGCACAGAATTTAAACCAAAATAAAGTGGTTTTAGGACCGATACAACACCCAATATGAAATAAAAAGAACTTTAAAAATCACGATTTTGAGACAAGATGGATGCCATATATTATTTTGAAGTGGATCACGTGATACTTTCATATCATGGTCACATGATCGTTTCATATAAGAGGTGTTATTATTATTTTAATTTTTATTTAAAAAACTTCTGAATATATATCGCTGATTTTTTTTTTATATATTTTATGGAACAATTTGAATATTACACAAAAATTTCGAAGCAATTTGTGAATTTTAAAACCACTTAAAAATGTTTGAAAAATTAGGTCCCATAGGGCTCAATGTATTTCATTTTTTCAACCCGAGTTCAATCCAAAACTAATTGGGTGATATTATTCATTTATATTCATAGGTCCTACAGACCGTCTGAACAACATACTAAAACTTCATTTTGATTACGTCATTTTTACGGCAGTTATCGTGCTAACGGACAGACAGACAGACAGAATGAACAAAGTCATAAACACTTTTCAACTTTGTTGTAAAGTGTTAAAAATATCGCCTCTGAATGTATCGTTTTTTAGATGTTTAAATAAAATTGCATTTCCGCTTAAAAGTGTTTCATAATCAATGATGTGTGCATGATTGGTCTTTCTTCTTTATTATTTCTTACCACAAAATATTTTTCCCATATACATTCTTAAATTCAATGTTTTAAATGAAATATACGCAAGCTATTAAAATAGCATGTATTACATATATCAGTCAAATCCATCATCTTTACTAACCTGTTGCCAACTTTGAAAGATAAACTTTAAAGTATATCTAAAAGAATAACTGGCAAGCAGAAGTTCATAAAAATATTGAATTTCTTTTCATACAAATTCTGTTTACGCTACAAGTAGATAATAAATATTTGTAATATGGACGTAAAAGAAAGTCGAGACTCATAATTCAGTTGTGTCAATAGAGATATATAAACTTTATTTCAAAGAATACCCTACTATAAATGCAAAAAGAAGATTTTCAAAAGAACTTGAACGATAAAACTGGCCTTACTACGATGCGGAAGTAAATTGCATAAGATATAAAGATAAAAAACAAGTATTTTGCATTGATAACTCTCTTTCGTACGCAATCAAAATGAACTGGTAGCCATAGCTACCTGATGCAACGTAAACTTTCCGTCATAGAAAAGAACAGGCTCAAAAACAAATTCTAAAATGTTATCTTGCGCTTCTATAGGAAGGCATACATTTCTAGTTTCTTATAAAATATAGGATTCATATAAATGACAAAAACAGAATAGCTAACATTATTTCTATATACACAAGTTGCAGATTTGTTATGACCACTAATCCATTTTATTTATGGTGGTTATCCTGCTGATATTGCTAACGTTTAATCAGCGATGCTCATAGGTACAGCTGAAGATCTAATAAATTACTAGAAAAGGTAAAGCTCATGGGTAAAGCAAAGACAAGCTCATAGGTAAAGTAAAGACTAGTTCATTGGTACAGCAAGGAATAGCTCATAGGTAAAACAAACACATAAGCAAAGACGAGCTCATTGGAAAAGCAAGGACTAACCCATAGGTAAAGTAAATACTAGCTCATAGAAAGACTAGCTCATTAGTGAAGCAAAGACTAGCACATAGGCAAAGCAAAAACTAGTTCAAGTTCATTGGTAAAGTAAAGACTAGCTCATAGGGAAATCAAAGACTATCTCATTAGTGAAGCAAAGACTAGCTCATAGGCAAAGCAAAGACTAGCTCATAGGTAAGACAAAGACTAGGTCATTAGTAAAGCAAAGACTAATTCATTGGTAAAGAAAAGACTTGCTCATAGGTAAAGCAAAGACTAATAAATTATAAGCAAGAAAATATTTTTAATCAAATTTTTTTTATAATATGTACTTTATTGAAAAAAGCAGGAATATGTCAGTTAGGTAATTACAAGTATTTCGTGGGGGTTATAAGACCCCACTCTCAGGCCAAAAGAACAGTATACTCCCCATGGGCGCCCATAGAACTTTTCCAATGAGAACAAACCACTGAAGTCATTGGGGCAAACTGAAGGATACGATGTACAATATAGTCTTGTCTAATTCTCACTTTTGTGACCTTGAACGTCCAGAGGAAGCAAGCGCAACTTCTTGCTTTTCCTTGTAGGCGCCCATAACAGCCGCTAAAACTGAACTCCAACAAATCATTCTCGTGAATCTAGTTAGTTCTCTCTCTAGTTAGTTCCATAATGTATTTTCATTCCTGAGATACAAGAGGGTGAAAACAACTATTTGATGGCTCGTGTATAATGTTCCCTTCGGAGCCCTCAACATCGTATAATAAATTTTTAAACGGACCGTGGTTGGGCCTCTTCCGCCTACTTTTAAGCTTTAGTACATCCATTTAGATAATCGTTCAACTAGAAAATTATTTTCTGTTTAAGGTAAGTTTTCGTCGGACATAAGTTGTAGAGTCAACTTCGATACTAAGAGTTTGCAATTTCGTCTCAGTAGCTCTCCCAACGATCTGGGATTCGATTACAGGTTGAGGCAATTAGGTTCTTTGCAAGGTCACTGATCAAAGTTAATTTCACCTCAAAAATAAAAATCTGATGTGGGCAGCACATGACTTTCCCTGCAAACTCAAATTTACATTTCATTCATTTATTTGATAATTCATTAGATTGAGCTTAATTGCACTAAAAAACACTAAATGTGCATTCTTAATTCAATTTTTACTTTCCTTATGTACATAATGTATAAGGAAAGTATTGTGACGGGGTCGAAAATTCGAATTCGAGTTTTCGGCGGGAGAGCGCATTTCAAGCATCCCTGATCACGAATCAAACATTTTTGAAGTGATGTCTGTGTGTGTGTGTGTGTGTGTGTGTGTCAGTGAGTCTGTGGAGACGATAACTGACGAACAAATGGACCGATTCGAACGAAATTTGGTACAAAAATCACAATCTGTAAACACTAGAAGCATATTGTTTTTATACGCAATCGAATGTACAAAACCCCCCTAAATTTTTGCGTAAAATTTTGAAAAAATCGTCAAAAAATCAAAACCGCTAATAAAGTTACGCAAATAGACATTTCTTATGTAATTTTTCATTACAAAACGATTGGCATAAATTTTAGAACGCTAACATGAACCGTTCTCGGGATATTGCACATTTTTCAAAAAAATTATCAAAAAGTAATATAAAATAAAAAAATATATATATTTCCTGTTGAGAAACATGTTCACTTTTCATATGGAATACCATGCGATAAATTTGGTGACACCATTCTCGTGGATCTAGCTCGTTCCATTCATAAAAAAAGATACTTTGGGTAATACTTTTGTATTTTCACTCCAATAGTCATTTATCTGCTGTAAGAATAACTTATTTCTCCGTCCATAACGCTTGGCGAGATTTTGGCGACGAATTTGGTGGAATGTCGCCAACTTGGCGACACTTTTAATTGTTGCCAAATTAACAAAAATCTCGCCAAATTGATAAAAATGATGCTAAATCAATGAAAATGATGACTAATTGAAGAAAATTCAATATCTTGGAAAGAAAGTAAGTTCATTGCATTATATAAGAAAAGCCATGTGCTGCCCACATCAGATTTTTTTATTTGGTAATTGGACATTTTTCCGATAGCGACATAACAAAAATACAAGAAATATCAAATATCATGAGAACGGTAGTTCTAAAGTATAATGGAGTGTGCTACATTCCTTTCCTCTTCAAAAATTGCGTATAAGAATTTAATTGATACATTTCAGCATACGTAGTTTTTTTATTTTAGATTTTGTCGATTTTTGCGGGCCATTTTGCAAAAAAAGGCAGGTGATTTTTTCCGAATCGTACCAAAATCTAATCAGCACCAGGGTGACCCACAAGCGACTTATCTACCAGCCTTTGTGAAATTCGGTCTATTAGATTTTCAGCTAGAGTGGATACAAGCTTTTGCGGGTCATTTCGCAAAAATATCCCGAACCGTACCCAAAACTAATCAGCACCAGATTCGGCCACAAGTGACTTACCTACCAAATTTTATGGAATTCGGTCAATTAGTTTTTTAGTTAGAGTGGATACAAAATCTGCACAGACACACAGACAGACACACAGACAGACACACAGACACACAGACACAAAAACAGACGTCACGCTAAAATAGTTTTTTTCGTATTCTAGAGGTCTTGAAACGTGTAGATCCGTCGAAAACTCGAGTTGCGATTTTCGGCATGATTCCAATACTTTCCCTATACATTACAATGTATTGCAGGGAAAGTAATATGCAAACGGGATTATGTAATGGTGCCTCTTTACATTATACACATTTAAAATTTAAAACACTTAAAAGGACATAAAAATGCTTATATATTTGAAGACATGCCTTACCACGTCTATTTACGATACCGTTTACAGATTCTCGGCTTGAGCAATTTTATTCATCAACGGATGCCATCTGTACAACGTTACCAGACCTTCAGCCACGAACTAAGCTTGTCAAATATAAATTTATAATAAATATTATAACAAGAAAGATCAATCATGCATAGCATTCATTATGAAACACATTCCAACTGAAATGCAATTTTATTTAAACATCTCTAAAATGCGATACATTCAGCCGTGGTATAGTTTAAGTATTCACAGTGCTACAATAATTTATTATATTTGAAAATTTTAGACTTCATCGAAACAAATGAACTTTATTCAAATGAAGTCTTCGAAATATAAATCGTCTGGCTCTCTATGTAAAAGCAATGAATAGACTCCATGAGCTAAATAATTTTGCGTTATAGAAATGCAGCAACTCTTATACGAATCATTCTACATCTTTTGATGTTTACATTTTCCATAAGGGAAAATTAGGCTTCGTTGTAGAAATAATCAAAGTTGGATAATTGTTGAAACTCAAAAATATTGTAATTGCGTTGGCACAGAATGCACAGGAAATACACAAAAATGAAGTGGTTTTAGAACGGATACAGCACTAAATATAAATTTAAAAGAACTTTAAAAATCACGATTTTGACACTGGGAAAAAAGATGGATGACATATTTTATTTTGAAGTGGTTCACGTAATTTCTTAATATGATATGGGTTTAATTATTATTTTATTTTTTATCTTAAAACATGTTTTGATGAAATTTTTTATATATATTTCATGGGATAAATTGAATATTTCTAACATTTTCGAAGCAATAATTTATGAATTTTAACTTCGCTTAAAAAATATTTGAAAAATTAAGTCCTGTAGGATTCAATGTATTTCACTTTTTCAACCCGGGTTCAATCTTCAACTAATTGGGTGATATTATTCATTTACATTTCTGTCCCACAGACGGTCTCAACAACATACTAAAATTTCACTTTGAAAAAGTAATTTTTACAGCAGTTATCGAGCAAACGGACAGACAGATAGACAGACAGACAGACAGAATAACAAAGTTATAAATACTTTCAACTATGTTAAAAGTGTTAAAAACATTAGGACAAAACAGTTCTATAAAGCTATAGTTATAGGACAGTTATTGTCGTACAGTTCATATGGGCCAAAGGTACACCGTACGTATAATATCCGATCACGTTCAACATCGAGTACGAGTAAAATACTAATTTACGTCTGTGGTGCACCAACAAAAAGAACTGTTTAAAGTTTAAATTAAACTTCATATACATGGTCGTAAATTGTTCGTATTCGTGGAACTCATTATTAATTTGCACATTGCGATGTGTGCCGCTATTAACCCTCCAATTATTTATCTTTCGAGTGAGTTCTGTAAAAGAACATTAATTAATGTAACACTAAATTGACTGCACCATTTTAACTTTAACAATAAAACACTTATTAACAATATAAAATACTTATTAAATTCATTACGCAATTAATTATATTATTTTGGCGGCGGGAGACAATGTGAGACCATTAATAGAAATACTTAAAATGGATTAGGACCTGGTATCCAATTTGAGGAACACATATCTTCCAAGCTGTCTTGACTTGGCCACTGACAGGTACTTCGCCGATCATATTACTTGAATTAACTCGAAGTATTATTCACCACACGTACTATGACGATCATATTGTACTGCTGGCTCGAACACTCGCACTTATGAAGTTCTCGTAGTCATATCTGTATTCACCAAGTCATACGTAAGTCATCTTCTCGCTATATCTTAAGCGTCGTGCTATACGTCTGTTTCCATCATCAAGTCATCGTATATCTCTTTTAACTGAGTATCATCATCGTTCTAGTCATAATGTCGAGTAAGTATATTCCAAGTCATCATGCTTCTTATCGTCGTTCTTAAGTCATGCGCTGTGGCTCTTTCTTGCCTCAGGACTGTTACTCCACCTTTTCTCTCATTTGCGGCCTTCAGGGTTACGCAACAAGCACCTTCTCCATTGGTTAACCTTTTATCCAATGTCGTTACTTCCATTTTCTTACGAGATCGTTCGACATCCTCTGTCTTCACACCCCTAAATTTATGGTTTTATCTGACCTTTGGGTTCACGTGCTGCAAAACATGGCGTCATTCAGACTGAAGGCATTGTATTATCCGATATTTCGGACATATAAATTACTGGCATAAAACTGTCTCACCAACAAATGTGAGATATATTTTTGGTCTCACAACGTCACATAGCCAAATTGAAACATAATATGTTTGAATTTCAAAACAGTTATTGTTTGATAATGTGGGACAATAATGGCTTCTACTTTTAAGCTTATGCTTTTTCAAATCGAAATCCGTCAGTTTATTTATCTAGATTTTTACTTTCTCATAGGTAATATAAAGAAAACATTGTTTTCACGAAAATTTTCGGTTTCAAGATTTTATGCCAATATATGTTTTAGGATCTTTTGAACATGTTTCGACAATTATTGGAGTAATGTCCGTTTGCCTATCTGTCTGTGGTCGATGTCTTGCGTAGACGATTGTTGCCACAACTATTAATGGATTTTTACAAAACTTTATATATTATGTTTTGCTAATGAAAAATCTAGAACTAAATAGATTTTTTTTCTTTTTTTACATTCGAACGAAAACGTCATATTTGCTCGAAATTTTATTTTTTCTTAACATATCATTATTATACAAAATTTAACATAATTATGCATAAAAGGGGTTCTTTATGGCTCACTGACCACAATATTTAATAGTTTCAATAATTGTGGTGAAAAATAACTTGGAAAAATTTTTGGCGTTCCTAACTTATTAGACACCCCCTCGGATGGGGGGGGGGGGGTACTTCCGAGAGGTAGATTATGAAATTTGGTATCAGGTGAAATACTTTTCAAACCCTTTAAAATGAAGAGTAACATGCTATAATTTTGATTATTTAGAACAACAGCACAGATTTTTCAAATTTTTTCTTGTAAAATTTGCCAAAAAGAAAATCTTAAGGTGTTTAAGGAAAGATTCTGATAAAAGAAAGTCAAGTTGAGCTATACTCTCGTTATTTAATATTTAGTATGTTTTATAAATTAATTCATTGCATTGACCAAGTCAATTGCTAACTGTAGACGAATATTTTTTTTTCTGCAATTTTGGGGAATAACTCAAGAAGCGGAGCAGCTATAAAGTCCATATTTAATATATCGTTGCATGTAACATATTACATACACTTTACATATATTTTTACATTTCAAATACTTAATTTACATATTGATTTTACCCAAATGCATTTTACGTACATACACATACAATGTTACATACATTTTCAGAATTATATTTTTCATACATTTAAGTTACATACAAATAATAAAGGGATGTGGACTTATTTGGAAAACTATGTTTGTTTGTTGTATATATGTAATCGAATATTCAGAACCCCCCTAAATTTTCGAGTGAAATTTTGAAAACATCATAAAATCAAAACCATTAATAAAGGTGCGCAAATAGCCATTTCTTATGTAATTTTTCCTTAGAAAACGATTGACATAAACTTAGAATGCTAGCATGAACCGTTCTCGAGCTATTGCACATTTTTAAGATAAATTTATCAAAAATCGCATAAATTAAAAATAATATATTAACTGTTGAGAAACATGTTCACTTTTCATATGTAATATCATGCGATAAATTTGGTGACATCACACTAGTGGATCTAACTCGTTCCATGCATGAGAAAATATACTTTGAGTAATACATTTGTAATTGAACGCCTATAGTTATTTATCTGCTATAAGAATAACTTATTTCTCCATCCATAACGCTTGGCGAGCTTTTGGCCCCGAATTTGACGGAATGTCGCCAACTTGGCGACCTTTTTTAAATGTTGCCAAATTAACGAAAATCTCGCCAAATGTATAAAAATGACACTAAATCAATGAAAATAATGACTAATTGACGAAAATTCAATATCATGGAAAGAATATAAATATCTACTATAAGAAAAACCTATTTTTTTTATTTTAAAAGTAGTAAATTCATTGTATTATATAAGGAAAGTCATGTGTTGCCCACATCAGATTTTTTTTATTTATCCTCGATAAAATTGTTTTATGGAGCAATAGCGGAACCATTTAATCAAGTGTCCGATTGTTAGAGATTGTTATACTAGGTTTCGGCTTGCAGTTACCTATAATTCCTGCATTTAATGAGTTGACAATTAGAATTTTAAATGTGTAATGAGGAAGCCATTGAAGCTCACGCGATAGGAATTGAGCGCGCACGTTTAAAGCCCATTCCTTTCCTACACAATTTACCACTTTATTATTATAACTGAGAAACTAGCTATTTTTGGATATTGTTATGAATTATTAATGAGATGACCTAGCGAGTTTGCTAATTACCGGAACGGAATTAACTGTTACAATGCTTTATAGTGAATTGTTTCTGAAAACTATATTTAGGACAAGAGATTTAAAAAGAAATCTTCATGTGATCGCAAATGTTGAGTGCACTTAATTTTCGGCGGAACTTTTAAAATCTTTATACACTTTAATAGTAGGAGTTTGGACACTAATTTCGTAAAGAAATGGAATTTTTCAGAAAAATCTGAAGTGATATTTCCAGAACAGGAAATACAAATCCTTAGTGAACCCCCAGACCCTTTCAAAATACAGTGCGAAATTCATACCAGTCGTCATCTAAGCTCAGGCATCATAGCCAGTTCTGAGAAATATATGTTGTAAGGGAATTGTAATATTTTGTAATCGGGACTGACATCTGTAGAATCGGGAATAGAACCGAGAATAACATCTCTAGAAGTAGGAATTCTTAGTAAAACACATTCCCTTACTGGAATTCGGTGCTTAATCTATATAAAACATCATCTCAGATGTAATTCTAGCTGATTCTGAGAATTGGATGTTTCAAGGAATACGAAAATTACCAACTGAAATTGGAAAATTTCCGGAAGTGAAAATCCTTAGTAAACCATCCTTAAGTCTGCATAGAGCTGGCTGGAAAATAATGAATAGAATATTATTATTCACAAATTAATAATCTCCACAAATGCTATTGTTGCATAAAAATATGGCAGGGCGCAACAAAATGTCGTGTAATTAAATAATGCATATGCGGCTTTGTATAGTGATATGACCAATGCTTATTTTAGCAAAAACCCACCAGTGTGTATAGTTCGGTTTCAACCTGTAACTAAAATAATTATTATACATAAATTAAAATTAATAATTCAGAAATGACGACACTTCATTTTCGTCGCCAACGGCCGTACCGTGCTGAAAACCCCGATTCTCGTTAGATCACCGAAGTCAAGCAGAATCGGGCGCTGTTAGTACTTGAGTGGGTGACCACCTGGGAACACTGCGTGCAGTTGCCACATTTCGGGCTCGGTAGCCCGGTGGTTTGTGCGCTGAATTTGCACGCTGTCACAACTGCCGCCGTGTTCATGCGGAGTACGATCACGTTAAACATGTGAGTCCCTAAGTCCTTCCGAGAAGTTGGTGGTAGGGGAAGGAGGGTACAGTCCCTGTGGATGCCTCCCTCACTTGGTTCCGGTCTAAATTGGGTGACACTTCCCGGCCGGCCAAACAGTTACCTTACACCTTTCTGGTAGGTCGGACGGTCTGGGTCTCAACAACAACATCATTTTCCTCAAAATAAAATGTATTGCAATCATCATTATGCATGATTGATATTATTTAAATTTCCATTAATATTTGACATTTTAATCTTCATTAATTTATTAGTTGTGCAAGAAATATTTTTGGGCTGGGGATTATGGTGTAATAGCACAGGATACAATTTTGCTTGACTTTAGAGTCATATTAATTTTAACACTCCTCATTTATGATTAAAAATGGTTACCTTGACACTTGGTTATTCTTTTATTCAGGCGTTGAGTTCCTTGGGCCTCCAAGGTTGTCATTTTGGATTAATTGGCATGAATGTCCCGTTTGTACTTTTTAACTACTGCACTCTGTCTGATCTGTCTCTTCTGAACTTGTTATCTCCCTTCTCCGCACTGTGTTTTTTCAATTCACCGCCTTGCCTGTACATTGGTTAACAGGCTTGCATATGGGGATGAATCATGTTTTGGTAAATTTTTTTTGGCCTTACTATAGCTCGCAGTGAAGTCGATTCTTCATTGGCGGCCTTCTTTCATAACCTCTAATCGACCATATCACTTAATTTCTCTTTATGTTTGGGTGCGTCTGTAGAATCATAAATTTAATGAACATTTGTTTTACTGTTTTACTGTTTGGCTGCAATATACATGTTCCATACTGCCAAGTCTGGTACCAATAATTGTTCGAAAGAACTAACATTTTATGGATGAAACCTCAATTTGACACTTATTACTTTCCTTATATACATAATGTACATAGAAAGTATTGTGCCGGGGTCTAAAATTTGAATTCGAGCTTTCGACAGGAAAGCACGTTTCAAGCATCCCTGATCACGAATCGAACATTTTTTAAGTGATGTCTGTGTGTGTGTGTGTGTGTGTGTGTGTGTCAGTGAGACTGTGGAGACGATATCTCACGAACGAATGAAGCGATTCGAATGAAATTTGGAATAAAAATCACAATCCGTGGAAACTAGAAGCCCATTGTTTTAAAACACAATCGAATGTTCAGAACCTCCTTAAATCTTTAAGTGAAAATTTGAAAAAATCATTAAAAATTCAAAACATTTAATAAAGTTATGCAAATAGATATTTTTTATGTAATTTTTTCCTTAGAAAATGATTGGCATAAACTTTGGAACGCTAGCATGAACCGTTCTCGAGATATTGCACATTTTTCATATAAATTTATCAAAAAATCCCATAAATAACAAAAAATATTAACTCCTCCGAAACATGTTCAATTTTCATATGTAATATCATGCGATAAATTTGGTGATATCATTCTCGTGAATCTAACTCGTTCCATTCACGAGAAAAGATACTTTGAGTAATACTTTTGCATTTGAACGCCAATAGTCATTTATCTGCTGTAAGAATTACGTATTTCTCCGTCCATAACGTTTGCCGAGATTTTGGCGACAAATTTAGCGGAATGTAACCAACTTGGCAACATTTTAAATGTTGTCAAATTAACGAAAATCTCGCCAAATGGATAAAAATGACGCTAAATCAATGAAAATGACGACTAATTGAAGAAAAGTCAATGTCTTGGAAAGAATATAAGTATCTACTATAAGAATAGATTTTTTAACTGTAAAAGTAGTAAATTCATTGCAGTATATAAAGAAAGTCATGTGCTGCCTACAGATTTTTATCATGTTACCATAGCACTTATTAAGAACCTATCACCTGTATCCCGTATATCACAGTTATGAACTTTTTTCGATGTGGAGAAGCGAGGTTTTTCATTCAGGTGCCCCGATAAGAAAACACCTTAGAACCATTTCGTATTTAATCATAGGTTTGTTCTTTCTTTAGCACTGACGAAGGGGATTCAATGTATCTTCGATACAGCTGTGTAGAGCATTATTACTTTCCTTATATACATAATGTATAAGGAAAGTATTGTGACGGGGTCGAAAATTCGAATTCGAGTTTTCGACGGAAGAGCACGTTTCAAGCATCCCTGATCACGAATCAAACATTTTTGAAATGATGTCTGTGTGTGTGTGTGTGTGTGTGAAAGTATGTATGTGTGTGTGTGTGTGTCAGTGAGCCTGTGGAGACGATAACTGACAAACGAATGGATCGATTCGAACCAAATTTGGTGCAAAAATCACAATCTATGAACACTTGAAGCCTATTGTTTTTATACGCAATCAAATGCTCAGAACCCCCTTAAATTTTCGAATGAAATTTTGAAAAAATCGTCAAAAAATCAAAACCACTAATAAAGTTACGCAAATAGACATTTCTTATGTAATTTTTCATTTGAAAACGATTGACATAAATTTTAGAACGCTAACATGAACCGTTTTCGAGATATTGCACATTTTTAAAAAAATTATCAAAAAGTCATACAAAATAAAAAAACAATATTTCCTATTGAGAAACATGTTCACTTTTCATATGTAATACCATGCGATAAATTGGGTGACATCATTCTCGTGGATCTAGCTCGTTTCATTCATGAAAAAAAATACTTCGAGTAATACTTTTGTATTTGAAAGCCAATAGTCATTTATCTGCTGTAAGAATAACTTATGTCTTCGTCCATAACGCTTGGCGAGATTTTGGCGACGAATTGGGCGGAATGTCGCCAACTTGGCGACTATTTGAAATGTTGCCAAATTAACCAAAATCTCGCCAAATGGATAAAAATGACGCTAAATCAATGAAAATGACGACCAATTGTCGAAAATTCAATATCTTGGAAAGAATATTAGTATCTACTATAAGAAAAACCTTTTTTTTACTGTAAAAGTAGTAAATTCATTACATTATATAATGAAAGTCATGTGCTGCCCACATCAGATTTTTTTATTTGCGATTAATACGTTGGTCAAGTTTTCCCTATCATTGCACAAAGTGTCTTATTTTCCCTAACATGCATTGTAATGTAGAGGGAATGTAGTAGAATCGTGTCGAAAATCGAAAGTCCAGATTTTGACGATCTACACGTTTGAAACACTTTAAAACCCGATAAAACTGTTTTAGCGTGATGTCTGTGTATGTTTACGTGTCCCTCTGTGTAATGCATGTATTCACTCTAGCTAAAAAATAATAAGCAAAATTTCCCAAAATTTTCTGGATAAGTCCCTGATAGATGACCCCTGATTACAGATTAGATTTCGGTGCAATTCGAAAAAAAGAACCCTGCCTCTTTTTGGAAATGTGCCGCAAAAATAGTCAAAATCTAAAATAAAATACTACGTATGCTTAATTGATTCAATTAAATGCATGTTTTATACGTAAATTTTAATAATAAAAATAATAAGATAAATTATATAATTTTAAGGGTATCCCTTCCCGTGATATTTTAGTCTTCTGCATTTTTAGGACGTCGACTTTAAAAATATGCCCAGTCTGTAAATAAAAACAAACATCGAATTTAAACTGAAAATTCATTCAGTGTTATGTAACGTAATTATTCATGTTATTGTATGCACAGTTTAACTCAATGTAAATAACTATGAAAAATAAAAAGATAAAATTGATTTGTACCTCTAGGGAAAGTCAAGTGCTGCCCACATAAGCTTATATTGACTCTTAATTTCTCTAAAATGTACCTCAATGTACCTCAAATGTACCTCAATGTAATTTCATAAAATAAAATTTCACAGAGCTCTATACGCCTCAATTAGAAATGTCTTTACTTGAAAGTTATATTCATTTTAAATACTCCTTACATAGCACTAAAAATTATTGACTACATTCACTGTTGGAGCATCTATATTCCACTTTAGAATATAGATACCCCAGGAGTGAAAATGCTTGGAAATGTTTGGAAATCCGATTAAATGGTAGAATTAGACTTTGTTTTTAAATTGTGGTAGCTCTGAAGACATCATCATCTATGTACTTTCTTCCCAGGTAAAGTTAAAATTCAGTTATTTTCTTCATCGTTTTGGAAAGTAAAGCTTGTTTATTTTCTTCATCGTTTTGGTAAGTAAAGCTTGCTTATTTTCTTCATCATTTTGGTAAGTAAAGCTTGTTTATTTTCTTCATCGTTTTGGTAAGTAAAGCTTGTTTATGTTTGCCTTATATATACATTTGTTTGATAAAAGTTTATTACTAACATTTCAGTTTGGAAAATATAGAGCAAACTAAAGAACAAGCAATACCATCTATGGTCTTAAAAGTACTGTTAGTATTTCTTACATTAGTCATATCTCCAGCAAAAACGAGAGGCAGACCAGATACTTTTTCAAACGCCCCAGGGGTTTGCATCAAACGTCGAAAGAAAAATTCTCTGCCTAAAAAAGCGCCTTAGAAGTTCCCAGTGGTCGGAATTTAGAGTATCTTGGAGCAAATGCGAGATTTGTGAGATGAATAAAATATA
Organism: Amaurobius ferox; assembly: GCA_951213105.1. Lineage (NCBI taxonomy): Eukaryota > Metazoa > Arthropoda > Arachnida > Araneae > Amaurobiidae > Amaurobius > Amaurobius ferox. Next base: position 49,504,237 of record OX578154.1, read on the forward strand.
ATCTATAAGTACCCAACACTTAGTGCACAACGTGTTACAGTTGACGCGTTATAGTACACAATGTGTTATAGAACACAACGTGTTATAGTTAATGATGCAATGAAAATGAGAATTATTTTAAGAAATATCATTGTGACTGCTTTTCTAATGATATTTTCAACAATTTTAAATTTTCCGAAACATGATAGTACATTTGAAAAAACCAAGTATCATCTAAATAAAAACCTAAAATTGGAGTTAAAATTTGTCAATAATAACTTGCTAAAATATTAACTAAAAACCACTATATCAATGTTAATTTTATTGACAATACTAAATAAGTGTGATTTTGAACTCTTAACTTCCTTGCTGATGGGACATCTAAGTCCTTTTAAAAAATTGAAACTGAAATTAAAAAAACTGATGTGGGCAGAACATGATTTTCCTTATATAATGCAATGAATTTACTCCTTTTACAGTAACAAAAAATCTGATTTGAGCAACACATGACTTTCCTTATATAATGCAATGAATTTACTGTTTTTACATTAAAAAAACGGATTATTTTTATAGTAGATATTTATATTCTTTCCAAGATATTGAATTCTCGTCAATGAGTCGTCATTTCCATTAATTTAGCGTCATTTTTATCCAGTTGGCGAGTTTTTAGTTAATTTAGCAACGTTTAAGAAAGTCACCAAGTTGGCGATATTCCACCAAATTCGTCATCAAAATGTCGCCAACCGTTATAGACAGATAAAAATGAATAATGTCACCTAATTTATCGCATGGTATTACATATGAGGAGTGAACATGTTTCTCAACAGGAAATACTTTTTTTTATTTTATTTTATTTTTTTATAATTTTTTTAAAAATGCTCAATATCACGAAAACGGTTTATGTTAGCGTTCTAAAATTTATGTCAATCGTTTTCAAATGAAAAATTACATAATAAATATCTATTTGCGTAACTTTATTAGAGATTTTGATTCTTTGACGATTTTTTCAAAATTTCACTCGAAAATTTATGGGGGGTTCTGAACATTCGATTACGTTTAAAAACAATAGGCTTCCAGTGTTTACGGATTTTGATTTTTGTACTAAATATCATTCGAATCGGTCCATTCGTTCATCAGTTATCGTCTCCACAGACTCACTGACACACACACACACACACACACACACATATACTTACACACACACACACACACACATACTTACACAAACACACGCACACACACACACAGACATCACTTCAAAAATGTTCAATTTGTGATCAGGTATGCTTGAAACGTGCTCTCCCGCCGAAAACTCGAAATCGAATTTTCGACCCAGTCACAATACTTTCCTTATACATTATTGTATATAAGTAAAGTAATAATGTAATAAGATCTTTGGTACTGTGTTTTAACGTTGAATTATGCATTTGGCGATTTTCCGGAGGACAGCATGTAAAACTATTTCAAAGTATCCAATAAACTTATATTTCGCGCAACACTAAATAAGCAATTATAAATATTGATAGCATGGTCAATAAGCGATATAGTCCATATATTAAAATATTTTAATTAATTATTCATCAATTAGGTGTCATTTTCATTAATTTAGCATCATTGATGCAATTTTGATGATATGTATTTCTATCTGGGGCGAAATATCGCCAAGTTAGCGATACTTTTCTAGATTATTCGCCAAGTTCACCAAATGGTAATATTCAAATTGTTCCATAAAATATATAAAAAACAATTCAGTGAAATATATTCTGTGGTTTTTTAAATAAAAATTAAAATAATAATTACACCTCTTATATGAAGCGGACATGTGAGCATGATATGAAAAGATCACGTGACCCACTTCAAAATGATATATGGCATCCACCTTGTCTCAATATCGTGATTTTTAAAGTTCTTTTTAATTCATATTGAGTGTTGTATCCGTTCTAAAACCACATAATTTTTGCTTAATATCTGTGCATTTACATACTGAAACAACGCAATTACAATATATTTCAGTTTAAATGATCATCCAAATTTGATTATTTTTGCAACGAAGCCTATTTTTCACTTATGTGAAATGTAAACAACAAAATATGCAGAATGACTTGTATTATAATTGCTGTATTTCTTTAACACAAAATTATTTAGCTCATAGAGTCTGTATAGATGATTTGAATGAAACATTCATTGATTTTACAAAGAGAAGGATGATTTTTTTCGATGAAGTTTTAAGCATAGAGTTTAATGACTTGTAGCTCCATGGTCTTAATTTTAAAATAAAATAAATTATTATAGTATTGTGATGAATGAAATGAATGGGAAATTGTTTATTAATGAAATGCTGCTTTTATAGAGAGCCAGGCGTGTTATTTTTTCTATGATGTCATTTGAATGAATTTCAGTTGTTTTCGACGAAGTTTTCAAATATAATAAATTATCGTAGTATTATGATAATTCTAAAATTATTACCGAGGTATGTATCGCATTTTAGGGATGTTTAAAGTAGGCAATTTATATTTCAATGCCGTCATTTGAATGAAGTTCATTTTTTCGATGAAGGTTTAAGTTTTCAAATATAATAAATTAATGTAGTATTGTGATAAGTTTTAAAATATTACCGAGGAATGTATTGCATTTTAGACATGTTTAAATAAAATTTATGAAGTTGGAAAGTGTTTTATAATCGATGCTTTAAGCATGATTGATCTTTCTTGTTATTTATATCTACAGTGCGTCGATTTGTAATTTTGACCTCGTTCAAATTTTACGTTATGCTTGGCAACTCATTCTCGACTCTATGCAATTCAAGTCTCTTCATAGTTATCTTTGACGTCATCCTCATGGGGATTGGACTTGACTGTCCTTTCTAAATATGCATTCCTGTAATAAAATAGTATTTTTAATTATACTTTTCTTGAGATACCCTCGTTTTTGAATCCGTTAAAAATATTTTATGTTTTATGTGTATTTTTCCTTAGATAATCGAATGCTCATTTACTTACTGTATTTATGCAAATTTGTCATCCTCACTGGTCTATATATGAACGATCCTTTTTACTTTCCATGTAGCCACTGATGAAGAGCGTATTAACGCTCGAAAGCGCTCTGGCCTTTTTCCATTTTGTACGTCTTATAAAGGACGTGTACGTGTAATAAAGGACCTTCTATCAAAGTTGTGTGCTTAATCTTATTTATTTGAGAAATATTACTTCAAATTTGGCGTCATTTTTATCAATTTGGCGACACTTTTGTCACTTTGATTATTTTTAAAATAGTCGCCAAGTTAGCAACGCCCCAATAAATTTCTCGCCAAGCGTTACGGACGGACGGATGTTAATTAAATAGTATATATTAGTAAAATTATCTGGCTTGCGTAATTCATTCATGAATCAGTTTTACAAGGATTTATATATAATAAACATACGTTTCAAATTTTCTTTCAAATTAAAATTGTAAAACTAACTATTCAGTACAAAAATAACGATCTAATTAAACTAATCAATTTATTTAGCTACATAAACGCTTTTTACTTTCCCTGCAATACATGGTAATGTATAGGGAAAGTATTGGAATCATGCCGAAAATCACAACTCGAGTTTTCGACGGATGTACACGTTTCGAGATCTCTAGAATACGAAAAAACTATTTTTAAAGTGACGTCTGTGTGTGTGTCTGTCTGTGTGTCTGTCTGTGTGTCTGTCTGTATGTCTGTTTGTCAGTCTGTCTGTGCAGATTTTATATCCACTCTAACTAAAAAACTAATCGACCGAATTTCATAAAATTTGGTAGGCAAGTCACTTATGGGAGAATCTAGTGCTGATTAGTCTTGGGTACGGTTCAGGATAAAAGAACCCGCCTTTTTGCGAAGTGGCCCGCAAAAGCTTGTATCCAGTCTAGCTAAAAATCTAATGGACCGAATTTCACGAAATTAGGTAGATAAATCGCTTGTATGTTACCCTGGTGTTGACTAGATTTTGGTACGATTCGGAAAAAATAACCTGCATTTTTTTGCAAAATGGACCTCAAAAATCGACAAAATATAAAATAAAAAACTACGTGTGCTGACATATATCCTTTAAATGCTTGTTTTATACGTAATTTTTAACGAAGAAAATAATAAGATTAACCCCATTACACTAGGACTAGCCGTTCTCGAGATATTTTCGTTTTTTCGTGTTTTCTCTACGCCACCTTTGAAAATGAGTCCCGTTACCAAATAAGAACGAAAATTGAATTAACAGTGAATTAAATTTAATAAAAATAAAGAGAACATGCATATAAATCTTCAGGGAAAGTCATGTGCTGCCCATATCAAATTTTTTTAATTATTTTCCGCCTTTCTTAGTCTGCAGTGAACGTAAAGCATAAAGCACACGATAATAAACCATTCCGTAATCAAAACCTCAATTTGTTTCCATTGATTCTCGATTAAAACATCATTTGGTGAGTTAGCAGGGCGATCTAATCAAGTGCCCGATAGATATACCCGGATTCTATTTATAGTTACTTAATTCCTGTACTTAAATTGTCGCCAATTAAAGAGTTTTAGATTTTAAAGAAGAAAGCCATTGAATCTCACGAGATGGGAATCGAGCGTGCACGTGTAATTTTACAGCCCAGTCCTTTTCGTACCCTATTTACCTCTTTATTATTATAGCTGAACAACTAGCTATTTCTGGAACGAAAATTATCTGTTATGAATTATTAATGAGACAGTCTAGCGTGTTTGCTAATTATCGGTGTAGAATTCACTGTTATGTGTTATAGTGAATTGTTTCAGTAAACTATATTTGGAAGAATGTATGATAGCCAGGTTGCTGCGATGATATATTACTTTCCCTATATAAATAGAATATGTATAGGGAAGGCATTCTGACGGGGGTCGAAAATTCGAATTCGAGTTTTTGATGGAAGAGCACGTTACATGCATCCCTAAATCGAATGTTTTTGAGGAGATGTCTGTGTGTGTAAGTGTGGGTGTGTATTCACATCTGTAACTCTGTATAGATCATATCTCACGAACGAATGGAGTTTTTCGCACGAAATTTGGTACAGAAAATGAAATCGGTGAATTTAGGAAGGCTATTGATTTTAAACGCAATCGAATGTACAGGAGATCCCTCCCCCCAAATTTCCAAATGAAATTTTGAAAAAATCCCCAAAAACTCAAACCATCGTCTTCAATAATGTTACGTAACTATATTTTTCTGATGTAATTTTTCATTCGTAAACGATTGACAATGTCTTTAGAACGCTAAAATAAACCATTCTCGAGATATTGCACATTTTTTTTGTCAAAAAAATTTAGTAAAGTAATCGCATAAACTTAAAATAAAAGGATTAACTATTGTAAAAGAAGTTCCATTTTCATGTGTAATATTATACAATAAATTTGTCAATATCTTTCTCGTGAATCTAATTCATTCTATTCCCCAGAGAAAATAATTTGTGTAATAGATATTTATATCGACGCCAAACAATTTGTCAACTGCCATTTATATACAACAAAATGTTCTTATCTCTGCCTGTGGTACATTTAGCCCTGTCTGTGGTACACTTGGTGGTACATTTGGCCAAATTGGCAACTCATTTAGTAAAATATCGCCAAGCTGGCGATATTTCACCCCAGATTGACAAAAATAAATTACAAAAATGACTCTAAGTTAAGGAAAATGAATACAAATTGAATAATTAATTATTAAAATATTTTAATTTATCGTTTATATTGCTTATTGTGAATGTTATCAATATCGATAATTGTTAATTTAGACTTAATGAAATATAAGTTAATTAAGAACTTAGAAATAGTTTTACATGTTGTCATCTAGAAAAGCGCGAAATGTACAATTTAATATTAATAACAATGTGCCGCTAATCTTATATATCACATTTCATTTATATTGTAAAAGAAGTAAATTAATTCATTGCGTTATATATACAAGGTGTCCCAAAAACATTGACCTCGGCTTTTATTCCTTAAATATTGATCTTAGACTTATATAATAAATTACAAAGTTACGTAAAAAAATATACAGAATTTTTTGAAATCGATAAAAATTTTCAGGGGATTAAATTTGAAGAAATACAAAATTTAAATGTTTATACGGCCCCCGTACGAAAAATTTCCAACGAGTAAAATGTGCCCCATTCACTAATAAGGTGATGTACTAAATTTCAGCATTTTACCTTAAAAAGTCCCAAACACCGGGTGGTCAGAATTAAAACACCCCTACTCTGAGCTCTCTATAGATCAAACTACTTAGTGTAAAGGCTTCAAAATTGTTGAACATACTATTCAAGACATGGGGAAAGGGATTACGCGAAAAAAATTAGTTACAGAAACACCGATAGGTGGCGCTGTACAACAGAAAATATGCTGAAAAGGCACAAAGTACACATTTGTAACACATTTTATTCGAACGTACCAAACATTTATATCACAAGGACCTTATCGATGCAGGAAATGCTGCGTATAACGCTATCCATTGATTGTTCAACAATAGCGGTGGCAACATCGTCAACGACATTTGAGCAAGTTGATTTGCGTCCTCGACCCGGCTGAACTGCAAGATGTCCAGTTTTCTCGAATTGAGCGATCATTCTCCTGAGAGCTTGTGGAAGTAATGGTCCTTTGCGCAAATTCTTAAGTCGACGAAACTCTCGAAGTGCAGCTGCAGCATGTCCTTTGTTTTCATAAAAAGCTTCACAAGCAAAGCGTGTTCTGGCAATGTGATAGCCATCGCTGATAAGAATGAAAATTTCCCAGTTTTATCCCCTTTTATGCGCAGAACATAGTAGCTGCAAACCAAGGGTTTATACAAATTTTTGTGCTTACAGTGCGAAATTGCAGTTACAATGACAGTTTAAGTTTCTTCACTTTTTTATCTTCTTTTTTTAATATCAGCAAAAGAAATTAAAAAGGAAAAATTCCATATCGCATGTGTTTGTTTTTTTGTGATTATTTTGTGTCTTTGCAGCATATTTTCTGTTGTACAGCGCCACCTATCGGTGTTTCTGGAACAAATTTTTTTTTCGCGTAATCCCTTTCCCCATGTCTTGAATAGTAGGTTCAACAATTTTGGAGCCTTTACACTGAGTAGTTCGATGTATAGAGAGCTCAGAGTAGGGGGGTTTTAATTCTGACCACCCGGTATATGTTTAAACAAAGTTGGTAAGGGATTAAGTACAAATTAAAATATAATTGTCTACAGCAAGAGTGCAAATGACGTAACGCAGAAGTGCATCATAGGCAAATAATAGCTGCATCTTACCTTTAATGGATCTTTGGCATAGATGGAAAATATTTTGAACAAGCTTTGTAATCTTTGTGTAAAGTTATTATTTCTACACAGTGTAGATACTTTTGTACCAATAATTAGCAAATTTATTATTTATTTATGTAATCATGGTTTTCTTTCGTAATTTGTGTATGACCACTGAAACGCGATCTGCCGACATGATTTTTTCCCTCTGAGAACCCATGTCGATGCATCGAAAAGTGGTTTAAGTCAGCATTTTTGTCTTTTCATATCTTTGGGACGGTTTATGATAAGATGCTGAAATTTTGTACATCACCCTATTAGTGTATGGGGCACATTTTACTTTTAGGAAATGTTTTCATACGGGGGTCCTATAAAAATTTAAATTTTGTATTTCTTAAAATTTAATTCCCTTGAAAATTTTAATCGAATTCATAAAATTATGTACCTTCTTTTAAGCAACTTTTTAATTTATTATATATGTCTGAGATCACTATTTAAGGAATAAAAACCGAGGTCAATGTTTTTGGGGCACCCTGTATATAAAAGTTATGTGCTGTCCACATCACATTTCTTTTTTCAAGAAAGATGGCATTTCCATAAAGACTACTGTTTATACAGATACTACGGTACAGTATAAAGCCTACAGTCCATAAAAACTACAGTTCTGGTGATACAGTTTATTTCAGATTTCGAACAACAGTGATTTTCAGTTATTTTGAATTACTGTGAATAGAGATGTAAGTTTTTTGCAGTGGAAAGTTTTGAACTTATTCTTAAATATTACATTTAAGCTAGAATAATATGTCAAATGACTTTTAATAATATTTGTTCTTTCGTTAGAATTACAGTCATATATATATTAAATAAAATGGTTAAAAAAGGGATTAAATTCAGAAATATATAAACAATATTCTATTCACAAAAATTTCTAATACATATATATTGAAGTCAGCAGCTGCAATTTATTTTTTTCATTGAGTACCTGTGCATTTGTTAAATTATAAAATAATTATATTTTATCTATAACAGTAGAAAAAAAATATTTTTGTAAATCATAAACATAAATAATTCACAAAACAAGTAATAAATAAAAATAAATAGAAATTGCTAAACCATTTCTGAATCATAAATAATTTACTGTTTATTACAAGTATGAGAAATAAATTATTAAATATATTATTTTCATATGCTTTTTTTCTTTAAGGAAAGATTAGAAAGTTTTATTTTCACAAGCAGCAATTTTATTTACTGTACTGTGATATAAAAATATCATCAGCCCCACATGAGCCCTGAATCTACCACTTTCTTGAATGACTACTACTGTCTACTACTACTACTATTACTACTAAGTAATTAATAATAATAATAAAAAGAAAAATAATTTGTTCAGTTTATTAAAAACATAAAACCTATATTATCAAATATATAAAAATATTAAAAAAATACTTTAATATTTTTATGTTTTTAATAAACTTAATAACTTTTTTTAAAATAATTCCTGTATATAATATTAAAAATTGTTTTAAAAATATCCGTTTATACTTGAATGGGTGAGCATCATACGAAAAAAGAGACAATTTAGTGGAAATTGAATTAAGCATATATTTAGTGCTGTTTTAAAGTATTTAACTTCAGCCAAATCACTTGCAAAAATATTCCATATTTATTACATTTCCATTAATTTCACGGAATAAATTTCTGAAGGAAAAAATACTTCTAAGATTTTATCTGCTGTTTTATCGGAATGAGTAAAATGTCACTTATACTGTTTAGCTTTACCCTATCCCTTGTCTTAAAAATAAAGCATTATTCTCTTGCCTCTTCAAAATTAGAAAACTAAATAACCAAAGACATCCTGCACAGTTACCTACATTTCAGAAAGCAGTGTGGGAAGAAAATTACATTTTATTAACTCATAAATAAAAGGCAGAAAATTTTCCGAAAAAAAGTAGCGGGAAATTTTTCGCAGAATATTTTCCTACCAAGATCTCTAACTGTGAGTTTCAGCTAGTAGAGAGACTATCAGACTATCTAATAGTCAAACCTGTAATATGAAAAGTGACATGTGACCCATATTGGGAGCTGTGTCAAATATGACTAACTTTGTAAATTATGGAAAAAATAAAAATCAAATATTTCTGGAAGTAAGAAAACACCGCAGAAATCCTTTATTACTTTAAGGCATGCATCAGTTGAAAAATAAAATTATAAGAACTGCAAATTTCTCAAAAATTTATAATTAAAGAAATGACTACAAATTTTAAAGTTTAAGATACACTCTAAGACAAAAATATCGACGCACCCCTCAAAATAATCCGATAGTAATGAAACTGTACATGCAAACACCTGTCGACCGAATATGCAAATGATCAAAAATTCGTAGCCAATGAATGAAGACTCGAAACTACAGCGCATTGAAACTGAGTATCATGGTGGTGTATATAAGGAACGAACCTCGATATCAGGAAAAAAATGTGAAGTGGATTTCGATTGCGTTTCGTACCTTGATTGTAACAATGCCTCGCCGACAAATTCACGGCCACTATGAGCATATGAAGGAGATTGAAAGAAGGCGTGCGGTCGAAATGCATGAGCCTGAATGGGCACATCAACAAATCGTTCAGCATTTGGGTAGGAGTGATGCAACAGTTAGGCGATGTTGGCAGGAATGAGTCCGGAATGGCAGATTTCATCCACAAGCGGACAGCGGATGGCCCAGGGCGAGGACAGAACGGGAAGATTATTAGAGCGATTATTAGAGCAGCTGTGACAGCATGAGATTCGTCGTTATCAACCATCCAACATGTGAGAAACACGGAAGTGACCACCCGCACCATTAATAGAAGACTACGGGAGCGGAATCTATATTGGCGGCGCCCATTAGGACGCCTTCCACTGACCAGTATGCACCGTCAACAGCGATTGCAATGATGCCGCCCCCGATCAACATGGAATTATTCGGATTGGGAACAAATTGTCTTCAGTGATGAGTCCCGTTTCGAACTGAGTCCCGACGACCAGCGGAGACGTGTCTGAAGACAGCCCGGACATCGTCAGGATCCTGCTATTACTGTCATACGTCACACGCCCCGACAACAGGGAGTTATGGTCTGGGGTGCCATTTCGTTTGATAGCCGTACCCCTTTGATAGTTCCTCCGTGGCAGCATCACAGCACAGCGATGCGTTACCGACATTCTACGACCCGTTGTATTGCGATTCCTTTCGCGATACCCCGGGCTTTCAGCAAGATAACTTTCTGCAAGAGCAAATTTCTGCAAGATAATGCCAGACCACACACCTGTGCCTCTCTATTGAGTGTCTGTGTGCTGACGACACACTTCCTTGGCCAGCCAGATCTCTAGATTTCTCACCTATTGAGCTCATTTGAGCTGAAATGGGACGTCACTTGCCACCATCCCAAAATATAGACGAATTTACACATCAATTGAAGGCCATTTGGAAGGACATCCCTTAAAACACCATCCGACAACTTTATGCATCAATGCCACGTCGGTTAATAGCTTGTATCTAGGCCAGGGGTGGACCAACGCCATATTGACGTACTCACTTTGTGTAGATCTTTCAGTGCATTAAATCATCTAATTGTTCTGAAATTCTAATTATTTATTTTTCTGTACTTCCACATTACACGTACCAAAGTTTGCTTCATTTGGATAATTCTTTCTTGGTGCGCCAATTGTTTGGTCTTAGAGTGTACATGCATGTAAGGTGGGCCATCAAAATGTTAATAAATCAAAACTGTTTAATAATGCGAGATTTTACATTTGGGGCAAGAAAATAGACCTTGATGTTTTTGCTGTAAGTGCCACCATTTGAAGTTGGTGGAATATGAGTTTGGGCATATTTTGCACTTCTAAATTTTTTGTTTTCACCCAGTCAGACAGCTAAAATATTCAGACATGATAAAAATACGGATTTTGCCTTAAATTAGGTTAACAGAGCTACAATTCGCAGTTTTACATCAAATAAAATATTAACTAAATATAATGATACGAAATGTCACGTAAATTGAAAACTATATAAGACGTCTGTATTGTTATGAAAATCTCACAACAACTGCTTATAGCGTCGCCAATAATTTCAACTGGCCTGCACACGCTAATTCTCTATCTTCTAAAATGTATAGTTTAAGTTGCGATTTGCCGGATTTCATTAAAACTAATCTAAAATACAACCATAACCACATTGGAAAATCTTCCCATATTCGGACTTCCTATCCTAATAAAAAACTCACCTATTTTCAGATTATTTTCTACATATTTCTGTTTACAATTATTTCCAGCAGTTTCTTTTGTACAAATGAATACAAAGCACAAAATACGCGGTAATAAACCATTCCATAATTGAAACCCCTCTTTATTCCCATTGATTCTCGATTTGAACCATTTAGAACAGTAGCAAAGCGATGTAATCAGGTGTCCTAAGTATATACTGGGCATCTATTTATAGTTATTTAATTCTATTACTTAATAAGTCGTCAATTAGAATGTTAGATGTGTAAGACCGAAGCTATCGAAGCTCACGCGATCCGGGTTAAGTGTGCTTGCTCATAAACAAATACTTTCGTAGTTTGTGTTCAAACTTGCTATTATAACTAAACAACTAGCTATTTTTGGAGCAGAACAGCCATGAATTATTAATGAGGCAACAAGCACGCTTGCTAATTATCGTTGTAGTGTTAACAATTATCAAGTTTTAGAGTGATCTGTTTATAAAAGCTATTCTTAGAACATCGCATGATGGAGCCACGTTTAGGCGCAGACCTGTCTCAGATGTGTATACCAGTATAGAAAAAGTTTTATATTCAACTTAAAGACATTTTATTCGCATTGTAGCATCTATACAGGGTGATTCAAAAAGGACTTTACAACTTTGAGAGTGCATATATATTTATGCAGAACAAAATCGATTTAGACGTAAACATGTAGCAAAATACTTTATAACTCAGCTTTTCATTTTGATTCGACATGACACCATTGGTGAAACGGCAGATATCCCACTTGAATTCAATTTCTTCCAAAACTCAAAACAGTATATCTGTGGTCATTTCTTGTGTTCATTTCTTGTGGTCTGCTTTGTGTTCTGAAAGATTTTCAGAAAATCTTGGGAACACTAGATCTTTTAATTAAACCCCCAAATGAACAAAATAGAGAGAGAGAGATCGAAACGACTAAACAAGTTGACCATGCTATCGGCCCTGATCGACCAATTCTCCGATCTGGGAATCGTCATTTGTAACGTCATTCGTCATTCGGACATCTGTAACGTGGTGAGGTGGTGCTTCGTCAAGCTTAGAGTAGAGATGTTTTTCTTGTTCTACGTCTATTTGTGGAATTCTAAACCATATCTAGATGATTTTCGAATGGAAAATTATGGGCCTTTTTAATTGGTATATGAAATAAAACTCAGCGTATTTTGCATTAAATGAACACCTAAACCAATTTTGTACGTTGCAGAATCAACTTAGACAAGAAGAGCTTGCAATTTCATCTCAGTAGCTCAACGGTAGACCGTCGACTGGCCAGTTCGGAAATCCAGGCTTCAACTTCCTGTTGGGGCAACAAGGCTCTTCACAATGACACCAGAACAAATCAATCCTGTAGGTTAGTGCAAAGACTTCTGAGGTCTGAGAGTAACCCTAGTATGACTATAACGGATTCAGTTAACTGTGAGATATGGAGCGTAGATTTCGAATTAGGAGGATAATCAGCATGCATGATACTAACCTGGGTAAAACTAGCAGTAGCAGGCAGTGGCGGATTTCAGGAGGGGCGATCGAGGCGATCGCCCCCCCCCCCCCCCCCAAACGCCTGACTAATGTCGACGTTTTATCAAATAAATTATAAAATTAAAAATCTATATATATCATTAGGGAGATACTTTGGTCTTGCTCTCCCTCCCTCAGTTTATCCACGAAATCTCGCCCCCATAATACAAGTAAAAATAAAGCTCGAGATGCTGTCTCTGATGCAATTACGATAATAAGTGAATTTAAGAAAAATGTGGAATCCGATTTCGGGAATATATGCAGAGGTTGAGGGAATGTGTAATCTTGGAATTGAAATAAAAATACCACGTACTGCTGGACGCCAAGTTCATAGATCAACTGCTCCTAACATAACTCCTGAAGATTATTACAGAATAAATTTTTACTTACCTTTGTTAAACTCCGTCCAAGAAGACTTAAAAGAAACTAATTAAAACTAATTTGGAATAATAAATTCATAATTCGGAATAATAAATTAATAATCATGGAAAATCATTAAGATATAGCTCCTCATGTTTATATGATCAAATTTATTATTCTAAATTAGTTTTTACGAGTTTTTTTTTCAGCCTACAGCTCTTTTCCCATTTTTTGGTTGTGAATTATTAAATAATGAAAAGTGCAAAATTTTTCAATTTTTATTTTGTTAAGTTTTTGAAGTTCTTCAATTTCGCTCAAAAATGGTTTTTTAGGGTCTCCGTGCATCAAAAGTTGTAGAGCATTGAGTTGTAGAGCTTCGTTGTAGAGCATTGAGTTGTAGAAAAGTTGTAGAGCTTCGTTGTTTCCTTATATAGTCACGTAATTTTTTTTCTTCCAATCTTCATTGTTTTGCTTTGGTCTTAAAAAAATGATAGGCCGTATTTTATAAGCTGCAAAGAACTTACTATAAACTTCCGAATTTGTTCTAGTTATTTCAAAAATGTCAAATTTCCGTATGTAGGAAGCCGTTAAGAAAATCCTAAGTGAACAAACCCCCGAGAACATTTCGATCTACAGATCGCCCCCCCCCCCCCCCCAAACAAAAGTCCAAAATCCGCCACTGGTAGCAGGAGGCTAACCTGAGGTAAAAATAACAGAAGGTGGTCAGTCAGATTCTCAGTTCCACGCCAATCTGACATTAGAGAGTGTAGAATGCAGAGTACACTTCAACAATAAGAGCTTGCAATTTCGTCCCAATAGCCCAACGGTAGATCATCAGCTGACCAGTTCGGAAAACCAGCGTTCGATTCCCGGTTAAGGCAGCAAGGTTCTGAATAGAATTGCTGTACATTTCTTTGAATCCTTGAATCGCACTGTATTAGAAGGTGAAAGCATCCACCGACAGTGATCCAAATTGTTCTGGACGAAGAACTCTATTGCAAACTTGTCAATCGCTGCTCCAGGTCGATTGACAAGCGATTCTATTGCCTTATACGCTCCTCTCACTTATGTATGCATTGTGCGACCATAACTTCTCTAAAACTTCATTCGGATATACGATGTAAATTAATGTTCTACATATCGAGTTCATCACTGAAAGTAGTCAGACAAAAATTACTCGTGCTGTGTCTCGCATCTTTTACTTTTTCTTCTTCAACCCAGACCGTCCGACTACGCAAGGTATAAGATATAAATTTCGACGGCTGAGAAGTGCCACCCAATTTAGATAGAAACCCAGTGGGAACGGCATCCACAAGGGCGGTACCCTCCTTCCCCTACTACCAACTTTGAAAAGTTCACTTCGACAATAAGAGCTTGCAATTTCGTCCCAGATGCTCAACGGTAGTGCGTCGGCTAGCCAGTTCGGAGATTCTGGATTCGATTCCCAGTTGGGGCAGCAAGGCTCTTTACAACCTCTTTGAAGGACTTTTGGCCCCACATATTTTACATGCCATTACTCCGCGTAAACACGGAGATGGGACTCGAACTCGTCTGAGTGCAATCCCAGCATGCTAACGACTAGGTTGTCTCACCCTTTGCACTCTTTACTTGTGCACATTGTTCCGAGATAACTCTTATAAAACATAACCAAAGTTTTTGAAATTTTATTATGCGATATAAATTTATGTTTTAGAGAGCGAGTTCGTTCCGGGTGTTGTTTAGTTAACTTGCTGAAGAGGTGGCGACATTTGATGAATGTGGACAAATAAAATATGCGTGAGCTATTTGGCAAAACGATTACTGAGATAGACGTCTAAAGATAACTTAAAAAAATCTGATGTGGGCAACACATGACTTTCCTTATATAATGTAATGAATTTACTAATTTTACAGTAAAAAAAGTAGGTTTTTCTTATAGTAGATACTAATATTCTTTCCAAGATATTGAATTTTTGACCATTAGTAGTCATTTTCATTGATTTAGCGTCATTTTTATCCATTTGGCGAGATTTTCGTTAATTTGGCAACATTTCCAAAAGTCGCCAAGTTGGCGACATTTCGCCAAATTCGTCGCCAAAATCTCGCCAAGCGTTATGCACTAAGAAATAAGTTATTCTTACAGCAGATAAATGACTATTGGCGTTCAAATACAAAAGTATTACTCAAAGTGTCTTTTATCATGAATGGAACGAGCTAGATCCATGAGAATGATATCACCCAATTTATCGCATGGTGTTACATATGAAAAGTGAACATGTTTCTCAATAGGAAATATATTTTTTTTATTTTATGACTTTTTTATAATTTTTTTCAAAAATGTACAATATCTCGAGAATGGTTCATGTTAGAGTTCTAAATTTTATGACAATCATTTTCTAATGAAAAACTAAATAAGAAATGTCTATTTGCGTAACTTTATTAATGATTTTAATTTTTTGACGATTTTTTCAAAATTTCATTCGAAAATTTAGGGGGGTTTTGAACATTCGATTGCATATAAAAAGAATAGGCTTCCAGTGTTTATGGATTGTGATTTTTGTACCAAATTTGGTTCGAATCGGTCCATTCGTTCGTCAGTTATCGTCTCCAGAGGCTCACTGACACACACACACACACACACACACACACACACACACATACACAGACATCACTTCAAAAATGTTCGATTCGTGATCAGAGATGCTTGAAACTTGCTCTCCCGTCGAAAACTCGAATTCGAATTTTCGACCCCGTCACAATACTTTCCTTATACATTATGTATATGAGGAAAGTAATTAAAACTAGCATTTTATTTAATTTATTTATGGATATATTAAAATATTTATTGACACAAAGGAACAAACACATTGACCGAGATTTTATAGTTTGTGTTGAAGGCTCGATTTGGTTGGTCTTTTATGTGCAAGGAAAGATCATGTTAAACACAATTAATTATTTAAAATTTTCAGTCAAATATCTCACTATTGATAACTTTTACAGAAATTGCTAAAACAAGTGTATCAACACCAGCGTCGCTGTGGCTACTACATACTTCTAACATATTGTGTAGGGACATTTTTAAATTACATCATTATCCATTCCAATTCCAATTCCGTGAAAAAATATATTTATTTTTTACTTTCCCTGCAATGCATGGTAATGTATAGGGAAAATATTGGAATCGTCGAAAATCGCAACTCTAGTTTTGACGGATCAACACGTTTCCAGACCTCTAGAATACGAAAAATCTGTTTTTAGGGTGACGTCTATGTGTGTATATGTCTGTGTGTCTGTGCAATGTATGTATCCACTCTAACTCAAAAACTAATGGACCGAATTTCGTAAAATTTGGTAGGTAAGTCACTTGTATGTGAACCTGGTGCTGATTAGTTTTTAGTACGATTCGAAAAAACAGAACCAGCCATTTTTTGCGAAATGGCCAGTAAAAATTTCATTTACCCGCTCTTGCTAAAATACTAATGTACTAATTGACCAAATTTCACAAAATTTAGTAGATAAGTTACTTGTTGGATACTCTGGTGCTGACTAGATTTTGATACGATTCAAAAAAGAACAACCTGCCTTTTTTTACGAAATGGTCATCAAAAATCGACAAAATCTAAAAAAAAACGACTACGTATGCTTAAATGTATCAATGAAATTCTTGTTTTATACGCAATTTTTGACGAGGAAAATAATATAACACACTCCATTATACTTTGGGAGTTGGCTTCTGCTAACTTTCCTTCCCGGTCGTCCAATTAGATACTCTAAGTCCTCTGGACGAGTCGGACGGCCTGAGGCTTTCACACTCCATTATACTTTAGGACTAACCGTTCCCAAGATATTTGAGATTTCTTGCATTTTTGTTACGCCGCTATCGGAAAAATATCCAATTACCAAATAAAACCAAAAATTGAATTAAAAATGCTAATTTAGTGTTATTTAGTGCAAATGAATTATTAAAGAAATGAAGAAAACATGAATTTAAGTCTGCAGAAAAAGTCATGTGCTGCCCACATCAGATTTTTAACACTTTACAACAAAGTTGAAAAGTGTTTATGACTTTGTTCATTCTGTCTGTCTGTCTGTCTGTCTGTCTGTCTGTATGTCTGTCTGTCTGTCTGTCTGTCTCTCTGTCTGTCCGTTAGCACGATAACTGCCGTAAAAATGACTTAATCAAAATGAAATTTTAGTATGTTGTTCAGACGGTCTATAGGACCTATGGGAATATAAATAAATAATATCACCCAATTAGTTTTGGATTAAACCCGGGTTGAAAAAATGGAATACATTGAGCCCTATGGGACCTAATTTTTCAAGCATTTTTTAAGCGGATTTAAAATTCACAAATTGCTTCGAAAATTTTAGGCAATATTCAAATTGTTCCATAAAATATATAAAAAAAAAATTCAGCGAAATATATTCAGTAGTTTTTTAAATAAAAATTAAAATAATAATAACACCTCTTATATGAAGCGATCACGTGTCCATGATATGAAACGATCACATGGCCCACTTCAAAATGATATATGGCATCCATCTTGTCTCAAAATCGTGATTTTTAAAGTTCTTTCTAATTCATATTGAGTGTTGTATCCATCCTAAAACTACTTTATTTTGGGCTAAATTCTGTGCATCTACATACTTTAACAACGCAATGACAATATATTTCAGTTTAAATGCTCATACAAATTTGATTATTTCTACTTTTAAGCCTATTTTTCACCTATGTAAAATGTAAACAGCAAAATATGTAGAATGAGTTGTATTAGAATCGCTGTAATTCTTTAACACAAAATCATTTAGTCCATGGAGTCTGCATGGCTGATATGAATGAAATATTCATTGATTTTAGAAAGAGAAGGACGATAATTTTCGATGAAGTTTTACCCATAGAGTATTACTTACTTGTAGCTCCATGGTCTTAATTTTTAAATAATATAAATTATTATAGTATTGTGATGAATGACATGAATGGGGGAATTATTTATGAATGAAATGTTGCTTTTATAGAGAGAGCCAGGCGTGTTATTTTTTCTATGACGTCATTTGAATGGATTTCAGTTGTTTTCGATGAAGTTTTCAAATATAATAAATTATCGTAGTATTATGATAATTCTAAAATTATTACCGAGGAATGTATCACATTTTAGAGATGTTTAAACCAGGCAATTTATATTTTAATGCCGTCATTTGAATGAAGTTAATTTTTTCGATGAAGGTTTAAGGTTTCAAATATAATAAATTAATGTAGTATTGTGATAAGTTTTAAAATATTACCGAGGAATGTACTGCATTTTAGACATGTTTAAATAAAATTGCATTGAAGTTGGAAAGTGTTTCATAATAAATGCTTTAAGCATGATTGATCTTTCTTGTTATAATATTAAAATACCCTTCGTTTCATATTGAGTCATATGGACACCAATCAAACTTAATTCTAGCTGAAAAAAAAACAGCATATTCTTTCGGGTTTTAGAAGTTTCTGTATTTCAGTAATGTCCGAGTTGAACCCGCGTCCAAAGTTAAAATTCCAAAATGTTTAGATGGAAATGAACAAGTAAAAGCGGAACTCATAATTTTTAAAACTACAAGCTTTTATTATATGTGTGAAACTTAATTTTAAGAAAATTGTATCTATCAAAATTTATGTAACTTAGATGCATGAAAGACAACGATAAACGAAACTTGGACACTCTAGATCCACTGGTTATCGAATTATTACTCAAAAACAAATACATTCCTGTAGCGAACCAAAAATTGAATGCGATGCAGAAGGTTCAAAGTCCAAAAGTTTTAAATATGCCACGAAAGGCAACGATTTGCCAAATAAGATCTTTCTAGTTACACCAGATCTCAAGGGCCCAGAATATGCTAATACAACAAAATTCAAAATCCAAAGAATTAAAATATACCACAAATGATAACTCCAAACCAAAGCTGGACTTTCCAGCCGCTTCAGTTCTCGAGTTAGTCCTAGAAAATTTTATGGCATTCCTATGACGAATCAAAAACAGGCTAGTCCAATAAGGTTCAAGATCCAAAGAATAAATATACTAAAACAGACAACGAAGTTTATTCTTCCAAATTTAATTTCTAGCTTTCTTCCAAATTTAGCTTAACTTATCAAATTTAACCTTCTAGCTGATTCGATTCTCGTGTTATTGCCAAAAGTTGAGTGTATTCCCACGATATTTCCAAGTTGTACGAGCCCATAAAGTTCAAGTCCAAATATATGACTTGTCCAAAAAAAAAAGGGCAACAATGTATCAAATTTGGATTTGCTAGCTCATTCGGTTGTCTAGTTATTAAAGAAGAAAGATCAATTATGCATAAAGCATTGATTATGAAACACTTTCCAACTGAAGTGCAATCCGCTCAATGTATCGCATCATCTCTAAAATGCGATACTTTCAGGGGTGATATTACTTAAATTATCACAGAGCTACAATAATTCATTTTACTTGAAAATTTAAAACTTCGTCGAAAAAAGTGAACTTTATTCAAATGACTTCATCTAAATATAAATCGTCTGGCTGTCTATGTAAAAGCAGTCGATATTTCATTCATACACCTCTACTCCAGACTCCAGAGTTAAATAATTTTGATTGAAAGAAATTCAGCAATTTTTATACAACTCACCGTACAATCACTTGTCTACATTCTCATAAATTGTCACAGTACTACAATACTTTATTTTACTTGGAAACTTAAAACTATGGAGGAAAAAGTACGTTCTAACCCCATGTCTAACATCATCGAAACAGGCAATGCTATAAAATCGGCTGCTTCTGTGTGTAAAATCAATGAATATTTCATTCATATCACCTATATTCCAGACTCCAGAGCTAAATAATTTTGCGTTAAAAAATTCAGCAATTCTTATATAACTCATCTTACAGCTTGAATTGTTTACATTCTGCATACATTAAAATTAGTCTTCGTTGCAGAAATATTGAAAGTTAGATCACCATTTAAACTCCAAAATATTATAATTGCGTTGGCGCAGAATATAGATGCACATAAAAAACAAATTAAAGCGGTTTTAGGACAGATGCAACACTAAATCTAAATTTAAAAGAAGTATACAAAGCATAAATTTTACTCCGGGAAAAAAGACGGATGCCATATTGTATACTGAAGTGGGTCAAGTGAGCTCTTCATATAATGGTCACGTGATTTCTTCATATTATATGTATGTAATTATTATTTTAAAAACTAATTTTTTATTTAAAAAAACTAATGCACATATTTTGCTGAAATTTTTTTTATATATTTTATGGGATAATTTGAATATTTTCTAAAATTTTCGAAGCAATTTGTAAATTTTAACTTTGCTTAAAAAATGTTTGAAAAATTAAGTCCCTAGAGTTCAATGTATTTTATGTTATTTAACCCGGGTTCTATCCAAAACTAATTGGATGATATTATTCATTTACATTCCTATATGTCCCACAGACCGTCTCAACAGCATGCTAAAATTTCATTTTGATAAATTCATTTTTACGGCAGTTATCGTGCGAACGGGAGATAGACAAGCAGCATGGCCAAAGTCATAAACACTTTTCAACTATGTTGTAAAGTGTTAAAAAAATAAAACAAGTACATTGTACTAACTTGGAGATCAATATCCAAAGAACTAAAATATACCCCCAAAACAGTGATATTACAAATTTCATGTGTTACTATGATTAATGAAACTTGATTACTTAGTTCCTCAAAGACTTGAATCAAGCCCACAAACAAATAATCATCAGATCATGGAAAGGTCATTGCATAACTAAGAAATCTGATGGGCGCAACACATAACTTTCCTTATAAAATGCTATGAATTTACTACTTTTACAGTAAAAAAAAATAGTTTTTTCTTATAGTAGATACTTATATTCTTTCCAAGATATTGAATTTTCGACAATTAGTCCTCATTTTCTTTGATTTAGCGTCATTTTAATCCATTTGGCGAGATTTTCGTTAATTTGACAACATTTCAAAAAGTCGCCAAGTTGGCGACATTCCGCCAAATTATTCGCCAAAATCTCAAACAAATTCGCCAAAATATCAAACAAAAAATATCGAATAAACGATACTGCAGTAGCAATATCTGTGAACTGATTCCGGTTTTGTTGGAAGTTACAAAAATGTCGAATAAACTATACTGCAGCAGCAGTTTCTGTGAACTGATTCCTGTCTTGTTGAATGTTACAAAAAATATCGAATAAACGATACTGAAGCAACAATTTCTGTGAACTGATTCCGGTCTTGTTGAAAGTTACAAAAAATATTGAATAAACGATACTGTAGCAACAATTTCTCTGAACTGATTCCGGTCTTGTTGAAATTTACAAAAAAATATCAAATAAACGATACTGCAGCAACAATTTCTGTGAACTGATTCGTGTCATGTTGAAATTTACAAAAAATATCGAATAAACGATACTGCATCAACAATTTCTGTGAACTGTTTCCGGTTTTGTTGGAAGTTACAAAAAATATCGAATAAACTATACTGCAGCAACAGTTTCTGTGAACTGATTCCAGTCTTGTTGGAAGTTACAAAAAATATCGAATAAACGATACTGCAGTAGCAATATCTGTGAACTGATTCCGATTTTGTTGGAAGTTACAAAAAATGTCGAATAAACTATTCTGCATCAACAGTTTCTGTGCACTGATTCCGGTCTTTTTAGAAGCTTCCAGTATCGAATAAACGATACTGTCTGTGGCTAATTCTATTTTCTAGCTATATATGTGACTTATTTTGCATGCCACTAACTTGCATCTTTTCTCAATGTTTATTAGCATCCCCCTATAGTCCTATTTGCAGACAATCGTAAAGGATTTTCCCAAACAAAGAATGCAGTAATTATTTCAAGAGCAATTATTTAGTTCTAACTGGTATTTCCTTAAAACTATGACAACTTTACTTGTGCCATTTCTTGTGTTTGAAACAAATACATAAAATGATTTGAATGATAATGTTCCGCTTCTAACATTCGAGCAAACAAGATGTTGCTGAAGAAAATTTCCATTAATTGGCTTAGGAAGGTACTCCTTTGTTAATTGCGTTATACGTGATTAACTTAAAGGAGATGTTCTTGACGTTAAAGTGTGGGATGCATGTATAGATGCTAACGCTGTTTTAGTCTGAACTTTAGTCATACAATTGTGTTGGTGTTGAATTGCGAATCAAATGTATCTTCATAAATCCTTAAGGCCAAAGTATCATATTTAATGTTTTACAGATACAACTTTGTGTTAGTCAGTGGCAGACTCTCTTGGTCAAAAGTATATGAGGAAGGTCCAGGGCTCTCTATAAATAGAAATACAATTATTTACCGCTAAATCTTGCTGACTGTAATTTTCCTTTTAAGGAAACATAAATTTGGCTTTCTCGGAGTTCCCTAATGAACTTCGAGAAAGCCATATTTATTCAAATACTATTAATTTTTACTTTTTCATACTATGTATACTTTCTCATGCTATGTACATTTTCTCATACTATGTATACGTTCTCATGCTATATATACTTTCTCATACTATATACTTTCTCATGCTATGTATACTTTCTCATACTATGTATACTTTCTCATGCTATGCATACATTGTCATACTATGTATACTTTCTCATGCTATGTATACTTTCTCATACTATATATACTTTCTAATACTATAGTATAGAGAAAGTATTGTTTTCACGAAAATTTTCGAATTCAAAATTTTGATGCCAATATATCCTTTAGAACCTCCTGAATACTCTTTTACTATTTTTGGACTGATGTCCAGCCGTCTGTCTGTTTGATGCTCATGGTCGAATTCTTGTGTTCACGATAGCAGCCACAAATATTTATGGATGTTCACAAAACTTTATATCAGATATTTTTTATCAAAAAATTTAGCAGATAGGATGTTTGAAGTAGTGAAAATCTTATTCGAAATTTTATATTTATTAACATGGAAGTACAGAACGAAATTTGACATAATCCGGCATAAAATAGTTTATTTATGGATCAATGACCACGAGACTTAATAGTTCCAATCATTGTTGTGAAAAATAACCGCGAAACAATTTTTACTTTCCCTGCAATACATGGTAATGTATAGGGAAAGTATTGGAATCATGTCGAAAATCGCAACTCGAGTTTTCGACGTATCTACACGTTTCAAGACCTCTAAAATACGAAAAAACTATTTTTAGCGTGACGTCTGTGTGTGTGTGTGTGTGTCTGTCTGTCTGTCTGTCTGTGCAGATTTTGTATCCTCTCTAACTAAAAAACTAATGCACCGAATTTCACAAAATTTTGTAAGTCACTTGTGGGCGGGGCTGGTACTGATTAGTTTTGGGTACGATTCGGGATAAAAGAACCCGCCTTTTTTTGCGAAATGGCCCGAAAAATCTTGTATCCACTCTAACTGAAAAACTAATGGACCGAATTTCACAAAATTCGGTGGATAAGTCACTTGTGGGTTACCCTGGTGCTGATTAGATTTTGGTACGATTCGGAAAAAAATAACTTGCCTTTTTTTTGCAAAATGGCCCGCAAAACTCGTCAAAATCTAAACTAAAGAACTAGGTATACTCAGATATAGCCATTAAATGCCCGTTTAATACGTAATTTTTAATGACGAAAAGAATAAGACCAACCCCATTACACTAAGACTAGCCGTTCTCGAGATATTTTAGTTTCTCGTACTTTCCCTACGCCACCTTTGAAAATAAGCCCGGTTACCGAATGAGAACAAAAATTGAGTAAAAGTGAAATAAATTTAATTAAAATAAAAAGAACGTTAATATAAGTCTGCAGGGAAAGTCATGTGCTGCTCACATCAGATTTTTTTTGTTCGTGACGTCATTAGCCTCCCTTGGGAGACAAGTTACCCTCTGTAGGGTGCATTGTCAAGTACGGTATCAATTGAAAGATTTTTTCAATTCCTTTATCGTGAAGGGTAACACAATATAGTTGTAATCATTTGGATTCCCAATACCGATTATTCAAATATTTCCTTGTAAAATTAAAATAAATAATGAATTCTGGTATGAAAAATTCTAGTTGAGTTAATTTGTTGTATTTTGATGATATTAGATATTTCTCCTATTTAATTTTTCTCATTTCATCTATATCGGCTTGAAACTGAAATTTTTTACTGCGAGGGAAATAAAACCGCATATAAACTTTTTGTGTTATAAGTACTCAACAGTTTTATAGATATTCTGTGAATTTATGATTCATTTTTTTAATTCTCAATTTACGTAGTTTCGGATTTAACTGAATGTTTTCCAATTTAAGTAATTTGTTGCTATATCTGCGCAACATTTGCGATTTTTAGCAATATATGTATGATTTCTTTTTTCAATTTTAAAGAGATCTGCATTTATCATGACACAGAACTTTCAGTTAATATCGACAATCTCCATAATCAGCCGTAATTGCGTAATTCAAAAAATTAAAAATACCTGAAATAAATGATTCGAATCTTAGTTTGTTGTGATTTGGCTGTATTTATCGCTATAGGCAAATACGTAGTCTAAATTTCAGCCAATAGAGCAGCCCTATTGACTGATGACAGCTCCTTGACGACTGCGTAACGGTACCTAAATAAACCAAGACACACATTGGGGCATATTCTGGGTCGCTATTCATTTTGGGATTCCGTGTGCGTAATATAAAAGTATCTGATGTGAAAAACACATGACTTTCCTTATATAATGAAATTCCAATGAATTTACTGCTCTTAAAGGAAAAAATAGGTTTTTCTTATAGTAGATACTTATATTCTGTCCAAGATGTTGAATTTTCGACAATTAGTGATCATTTTCATTGATTTGGCGTCATTTTATCCATTTGGCGAGATTTTCGTTAATTTGGCAACATTTAAAAAAGTCGCAGAGTTTGCGACATTCCACCAAATTCGTTACCAAAATCTCGCCAAGCATTACGGACGGAGAAATAAGTTATTCTTATAGCAGATAAATGACTATTGGCGTTCAATTACAAAAGTATTACTCGAAGTATCTTTTCTCATGAATGGAACGAGTTAGATCCACGAGAATGATGTCACCCAATTTATCGCATGATATTACATATGAAATGTGAACATATTTCTCAATAGGAAATATATTTTTTCTATTTTACATGACTTTTTGATAATTTTTTTGAAAAATGTGTAATATCTCGAGAACGGTTCATGGTAGCGTTCTAAAATTTATGTTAATCGTTTTTAAATGAAAAATTACATAAAAAATGTCTATTTGCGTAACTTTATTAGCGGTTTTGATTTTTTGACGATTTTTTCAAAATTTCACTCGCAAATTTAGAGGGGATCTGACCATTTGATTACGTTTAAAAACAATAAGCTTCCAGTGTTTGCGGATTGTGATTTTTGTACTTAATTTCGTTCGAATCGGTCCATTCTTTCGTCAGTTATCGTCTCCACAGGCTCACTGACACACACACACACACACACACATACTTTCACACATACACACACAGACATCACCTCAAAAATGTTTGATTCGTGATCAGGGATGATTGAATGGATGCTGTTCTCCCGTCGAAAACTCGAATTCGAATTTCTGACCCCGTCACAATACTTTCCTTATACATTATGTATATAAGGAAAGCAATATGGCACCACATGCAAAAACATCACGAGGACTGCCCTTTTATAACGTCAAATACTTAAAGTACCATATTCATCATAATTATCTGATCTTTTTATTTGGTTGCAAATATTTGGGTATCGATAAACTACTAAAGTACTATATATTTATTCATTTATTAATACATTTGGGAGGAAGAGAATATATGTCGCATTTTGTTTCTCCTCGTCTTCCAATCGATTGCCAAACACTCTTCTAATATACTTTTAATGTCCATTCTCCTCCCCCCCCCCGTCTCCCAACAACATAATTCGACCAGACGATGCCACATAATCCTGAACGGTGCCAACGACATGTGTGCGCCGGGTACCCAACCGATACTCTCCTGGTGTCACGTGAATAACTGCAGGTCGTTACCCCTCCGGAGAGTATCTAAAATTTTCATGCATTATACAGCTTCCGATCTTCCGTGCTTTAGCCGAACTTTAAATGAAGTTGTTCCCAAATATGTCTTTGCGTTTGAAATAATCGTGGATAATGTTTTTACAGTAAAACTCAGAAATTTCAAGGTGGAATGCATGTCTTCTATTTGCTGAAAATAAAAGATCAGACATATATTTCACCTATTCAAATTACTACTGAAATTCGCCGAGCGGTCAGGGGCTCGCGTTTCCGCTGGTTGCTGGATTGCCGGGTTGTGGGTTCGAAACCCGCCAGCGGGCATGGCTGTTGTGTTGTCGAGGCAAAGTCAGACTTCCGCCTTTGAGGAACCTCAATAAAAAAGTGAAGCTGCAAATTTCTCCCCTTCGCCATGGGACCAGGGGTCTAGTGGACGTGGTGCATTGGCGCTACTTCACCACGGGGGAATTAGTAACAACAGCTACTGAAATTCAAAATGAAACAGATAATCAAAGTGAAGTGAGTTGTCGTGAGAAATAGTGCAATGGAAAAATATATTTGAACTAGAAATTGATTTGTACGAACTCAAACACGGTTCATGGGCTCAGACACAGTTAGAAACTTGCACCAGGGCCCCTCATATAAATTGTGGCCATCCTTATCACGGGCACCCTCCATATTTGATTCTTCCATCTTTTGCGAATTTAAAATGTATTTTAATGCTTCAAGAATATTGTGTCTCCAAGCCCCTGGAGACCGGGTGACTCGGGTGGTGTTTTTCACTTGAGTGGCGTCTTTCCCCGTATGGGCGGATCTGCCTGTATGGGTCAAAATTTACAATCCAAGTTTGGGCCGAACCTGGAAAAATTATTGAAACCCGGGACAAGCATGTATCAAATTTAAAAATAGAACACGGCTCCCAAGAATTGATTCAATTGGTAAATAATTTAGTCCGGAATCGGATAGAAGCGAAACTGAATTGAATTGCAAAATTAGGTGAGCAATCAAGCTGGATCTCAATTTAGGAACGAGATGAATTTCGTGTTCAGTGTTGCGTATTCGACACCACGCGCACGTTCAGAATGCAACAAAAATACAAAACAAGAATATGAAATGCCAAATACAAAACAAGAATATAAAATGCCAAATACAAAACAAGAAAATGAAATGCCAAATACAAAACAAGAAATATCAAACATGCATAAACAGCATTGATTATTATATACTTTTCAACTGAAATGCAATTTTGTTTAAGCATCTCTAAAATGTGATGCATTCCGCTGGGGACATTTTTTAAGTTATTACAGTGCAACAGTATTTTATTGTATTTGGAAACGTCAGCGAAACAGACAATGCTAGTTATACAAAATGGACTTTATTCAAATGAGGTCATCGGAATACAAATCGTCTGCCTCTCTATGTAAAGTCAATAAATATTTTATTCATAGCACCTATACTAAAACTTCATTTTGTAAAGTAATTTTTACGTCAGTTATAGTGCGAATGGACAGACAGACAGAATGGTCAATGTCATAAACACTTTTCAACTATTTTGGAAAGTGTTAAAAAAAGCATTAAATAGATGAAAATTACATTCTAAAAAATATATTTGTTGTTATATATATATAGTATATATATATTAGAAAAATATTATAATAATAACCAATTCCAAGTATTCATGAAATATTAAAATCGTCAAGGCAG
The DNA here is from genome assembly GCA_951213105.1 of Amaurobius ferox. NCBI lineage: Eukaryota > Metazoa > Arthropoda > Arachnida > Araneae > Amaurobiidae > Amaurobius > Amaurobius ferox. The sequence continues at coordinate 49,532,307 of OX578154.1, forward strand.
TCAAACCAAGGCCACTATGCCGATAAAAGAAATGATCAGCACCGACCCAAAATCGGAGATTCACCAGAATTAAATTCCTCTTCAGGTCTAAGCATCTAATCCTAATTAACCCAAACAAATGCCTGTTTCAGATTTGGCAATGGTAAGTTACTATATATGCCAAAACTCAGACTACAGATGCTAAAAAAAAAGAATTGAAAAAAAGATAAATAGGAAATCAAGCATTGCCATGTTCCATGCGGCATGAACTTTCGTACACGTGTGAGTGCGAGATGAAAAAAGTCGAGAAACATCGGGAAGAAGTATGATGAAATATATTATGGAAAGTAGAAGAACAGATGGTTACAGTGATCTTCCCTAGAACCCGTCCAGTGAGTTAACAATACGAGACACGACAATTACCTATATAAGGAAAACAGAGTATGAACATGAAGCATAGATGAAAAATATTTCTATACAAGTAATTCAGAGATGAAATGAATGAACGAGAATGCCATTATCACCATTATAAGGGGGCTCAACTCGTAGTATCAAACTGGCTAAATTTACATATTTTTAGCGAAAATAAAATTCAAAACGATAAATGTTAATGTATCTTATTTTCAGATTTTGTTATTTTTCAAATTTATTTTATTTTATTATTATTCATTTGTATTTAATTATATAATTAATAAATAATTATAATTTTTTTGTTCGTCCTATATTATTAGCCGTCATAATTGGGTATTTGTCCTGGATGTTATCGATTGGAAGTTGATACACTGAGTTGATAATTTTAATTACGAAATTGGGAGGATATGCATTATTAATCGATGCATTTAATAATTTTATAAAATGTGCTAATTTAAAATTGTCATCACAAATTTTATTGATTCTAAGAACCTGGTTTGATATAATATTTCTAAACACTGAAATATGAAAATAAGAGTCAAAGTGTTGAATTTCAGATGTATTAAAATTAAAATTTTGTCTTTTATAAGATTATAGCTAGATTACAGGTTTGTAAATATAAATTTAAATCTAAAAAGTTTGCTACATTAGAATTATTATTACTTGAATTTAATTGTAAATTATTAGGATAAAAGTTAAGTACTATAGGATTATTATTATGGGATACACATAATATATCATCTAAATAGCTATACATGTGCATATTATGCAACCCTGGATTAATGTTCTTTTCATAGAAGAATAAATACAGATTAGCCAATAATGATGAGGCACACACCCCTTGTCTGATACAAAACTGTTGTTTAAAGAAAGAACCACCATGTTGAATATAATTCTCACCGAGAGTGAAATTAAGTAATTTCTTAAAAAGAAATTTTGAATATTTTAGGGTGATATTATATTTTTCAAAAATTTCTAAAATAATTCTATACAGATTATCTATATCTATATTATTGAATAAATCTTCAGTAATTTTCAGTTTGAAATCAAAAGTATAAATGCTATAGATATTAGTAAAATTTATATATATATATATATATATATATATATATATACATGTGTGTGTGTGTGAAGCAAAGAGTCACCTGCAGTGATGTGAAGCTTGGACGCACTGAAATAATGCATGAAAATTAAAACTTCATAAAGTGTTACAGTTGCACGCACTTCAGTATTACAAAAATGCACACTTAGATGTATTGTTTTAAAAAACAAGTATCTTGTAAGATACCTAGTTATCTTGTTTTCCACTCCAAAATTTAGGGAAAAGGGGAATAAATTCTACTTTGACTTTTCACTCCAATGTAACATTCTTAAGTCCAGAATTAAAATCAGAATTTAGAGAGATAGCCTCCGAGGAAATACATATAATTTGTATAAAATTCCCTTGAATGAAACATTCAAGGAATATAGCCAAGCATATTTAGCATATTTTCAGCCTTAAAAAGGCTGTTCTCAAATTTCACAGGACTCACAGGATGGCATAATTATGGCATCAATGGCTCAATTATGGCTCAATTATGGCATTATGGCTCAATTTATGTCATATAAATGCATGAGAAAATCGAGAATAGCCTCATAGTTTAGGTATGCCATAATGTTATCTACATTAGAACTCACTGAAAAAGTTCAAATCATTATAATGAACGGAAAAAATTCTTCGATTACTATAATCACACTAAGACCCGTTGTCGGTCAGGGAGAGTGGCAATGCCGAACGGGCCCCGAGCCTAGTGGGACTCTAAACCTAGTGGAGTTCTAAACCTAGTGGGGACCCTGAGCCTAGTGATACCCCTACAATAATGACATGTGCTGCCGGATGCAGTATTTTGTATTAAGTAAGCTAATACAATCAGATACATTAATAGTATTTCTGATACTTTCTCACATTTAGGACTTCTCCCCTAAATACGTCTCTGAGGACTCACATTAAAGTGGAGCTTCGGTTCCATTGTTACTCTAGTACAAGTCCGGCATTAGGGGAGTGAGCTAGGTACAGCTGCAGCTGAGCGCCCTGGGCAGAGAGCCTCAAATGTCATATTTTAAGGGCCACCTAATTAAAATATGTCTTCAGCATATTGAGTAGAACGAAAAGCTCATATTGCTTTCCTTATATACACAATGTTTAAGGAAAGTATTGTGACGGGGTCGAAAATTCGAATTCGAGTTTTCGACGGGAGAGCACGTTTCAAGCATCCCTGATCACGAATCAAACAGTATGTGCAAGTGTGAAAGTATGTGCATGTGTGTGTGTCAGTAAGTCAATGGAGACGATATCTCACGAACGAATGGAGCGATTCGAATGAAATTTGGTACAAAAATCACAATCCGTGAATACTGGAAGCCTGTTGTTTTTAAACGTAATCGAATGTTCAGAACCCCCCTAAATTTACGAGTGACATTTTGAAAAAATTACCAAAAAATCAAAACCGCTAATAAAGTTACGCAAATAGACATTCCTCAAGCAAATTTTCCTTAGAAAACGATTGACTAAACTTAACTAATGCTAGTATTAACCGTTCTCGAAATATTGTACATTTTTTAAATAAATTTATCAAAAAATCTTATAAATTAAAAAAAGTAACTGTTGAGAAACGTGTTCACTTTTCATATGTGATATCATGGGATAAACTTGGTGACATCATTTTCGTGGATCTAGCTCGTTCCATTCATGAGAAAAGATACTTTGAGTAATACTTTTGTATTTGAACGCCAATAATCATTTATCTGCTATAAGAATAACTTATTTCTCCGTCCGTAATGCTTGGCGAGATTTTGGTGACGAATTTGGCGGAATGTCGTCAACTCTGCGACTTTTTTAAATGTTGCCAAATAAACGAAAATCTCGCCAAATGGATAAAATGACGCCAAATCAATTAAAATGATCACTAATTGTCGAAAATTCAACATCTTGGACAGAATATAAGTATCTACTATAAGAAAAACCTGTTTTTTCCTTTAAGAGCAGTAAATTCATTGCATTATATAAGGAAAGTCATGTGTTTTTCACATCAGATACTTTTATATTTCGCACACGGAATCCCAAAATGAATAGCGACCCAGAATATGCCCCAATGTGTGTATTGGTTTATTTAGGTACCGTTACGCAGTCGTCAAGGAGCTGTCATCAGTCAATAGGGCTGCTCTATTGGCTGAAATTTAGACTACGTATTTGCCAATTGCGATAAATATAGCCAAATCACAACAAACTAAGGTTCGAATCATTTATTTCAGGTATTTTTAATTTTTTGAATTACGCAATTACGGCTGATTATGGAGTTTGTCGATATTAAGGGTGAGCGTCAGTAAATTTTCTGCCCTATCCGCGCTTTGTTAACTTTCGCGGCACACATATTTCGCCGAAATTCTGCTCAAACAGTTGCGAAATATTTTCTTATAGATAAAATGCTATGCTTAGATTATATTAAAACTAAATTTAATACCCAATAAAACATAGAATATATGTTTTATTTTAATTTCAAATATTTTTGGTGCTGCCATCTGTTGTCGTAATTTAATTCATACCGACTATTTTTATTTTTTAATGAACATTTTAAAATGTCTATTCCTTCTAATACGCTATTAAATACAACAACAGATCATATATAATGCCATAATCACGGAAACGTAAATGAACTTGAACTTGAAGACAAAGGAAATTGAAGGCAAAACTGCAGTTCTCAGTGATGTACATTCAGATTCCTTACCAAATTTATAGAATGATAAATTACCTTTCCGTGATTGTGGCATTATTATATATGATCTGTTGTTGCACTTAGCACTGTATTAGAAGGAATAGATATTTAAAAATGCTCATTAAAAAATAAAAATAATCGGTATGAATTAAATTACGACAACAGATGGCAGCACCGAAAATATTTTGGATTAAAATAAAAAATATATTCTATGTTTTTTGGGGCATTAAATTTAGTTTTAATATAATCTAAGCATTGCATTTTATCTTTCAGAAAATATTTCGCAACTGTTTAAGCAGAATTTCGGCAAAATATGTGTGCCGCGAAAGTTAACAAAGCGCGGATAGAGCAGAAAATTTACTGACGCTCACCCTTAACTGAAAGTTCTGTGTCATGATAAATTCAGATCTATTTAAAATTGAAAAAATAAATCATACATATATTGCTAAAAATCGCAAATGTTGCGCAGATATAGCAACACATTACTTAAATTGGAAAACATTCAGTTAAATCCGAAACTACGTAAATTGAGAATTAAAAAAATGTATCATAAATTCACAGAAGATCTATAAAACTGTTGAGTACTTATAACACAAAAAGTTTATATGCGGTTTTATTTCCCTCGCAGTAAAAAATTTCAGTTTCAAGCCGATATAGATGAAATGAGAAAAATTAAATAGGAGAAATATCTAATATCATCAAAATACAACAAATTAACTCAAATAGAATTTTTCATACCAGAATTCATTATTTCTTTTAATTTTACAAGGAAATATTTGAATAATCGGTATTGGGAATCCAAATGATTACAACTATATTGTGTTAACCTTCACGATAAAGGAATTGAAAAAATCTTTCAATTGATACCGTACTTGACAATGCACCCTACAGAGGGTAACTTGTCTCCCAAGGGGGAATAATGACGCCGCGAACAAAAAAAAATCTGATGTGAGCAGCACATGACTTTCCCTGCAGACTTATATTAACGTTCTTTTTATTTTAATTAAATTTATTTCACTTTTACTCAATTTTTGTTCTCATTCGGTAACCGGGCTTATTTTCAAAGGTGGCGTAGGGAAAGTACAAAAAACTAAAATATCTCGAGAACGGCTAGTCTTAGTGTAATGGGGTTGGTCTTATTCCTTTCGTCATTAAAAATTACGTATTAAACGGGCATTTAATGGCTATATCTGAGTATACCTAGTTCTTTAGTTTAGATTTTGACGAATTTTGCGGGCCATTTTGCAAAAAAAGGCAGGTTATTTTTTTCCGAATCGTACCAAAATCTAATCAGCACCAGGGTAACCCACAAGTGACTTATCCACCGAATTTTGTGAAATTCGGTCCATTAGTTTTTCAGTTAGAGTGGATACAAGATTTTTCGGGCCATTTCGCAAAAAAAGACGTGTTCTTTTATCCCGAATCGTACCCAAAACTAATCAGTACCAGCCCCGCCCACAAGTGACTTACCTACAAAATTTTGTGAAATTCGGTGCATTAGTTTTTTAGTTAGAGAGGATACAAAATCTGCACAGACAGATAGACACACAGACACACACACAGACGTCACGCTAAAAATGGTTTTTTCGTATTCTAGAGGTCTTGAAACGTGTAGATCCGTCGAAAACTCGAGTTGCGATTTTCGACATGATTCCAATACTTTCCCTATACATTACCATGTATTGCAGGGAAAGTAAAAATTGTTTCGCGGTTATTTTTCACAACAATGATTGGAACTATTAAGTCTCGTGATCAGTGATCCATAAATAAACTATTTTATGCCTGATTATGTCAAATTTCGTTCTGTACTGCCATGTTAATAAATATAAAATTTCGAATAAGATTTTCACTACTTCAAACATCCTATCTGCTAAATTTTTTGATATAAAATATCTGATATAAAGTTTTGTGAACATCCATAAATATTTGTGGCTGCTATCGTGAACACAAGAAATCGACCATGAGCATCAAACAGACAGACGGCTGGACATCAGTCCAAAAATAGTAAAAGAGTATTCAGGAGGTTCTAAAGGATATATTGGCATCAAAATTTTGAATTCGAAAATTTTCGTGAAAACAATACTTTCTCTATACTATAGTATTAGAAAGTATATATAGTATGAGAAAGTATACATAGCATGAGAAAGTATACATAGTATGAGAAAGTATGCATAGCATGAGAAAGTATACATAGCATGAGAAAGTATATAGTATGAGAAAGTATACATAGCATGAGAACGTATACATAGTATGAGAAAGTGTACATAGCATGAGAAAGTATACATAGTATGAAAAAGTAAAAATTAATGGTATTTGAATAAATATGGCTTTCTCGAAGTTCATTAGGGAACTCCGAGAAAGCCAAATTTATGTTTCCATAAAAGGAAAATTACAGTCAGCAAGATTTAGTGGTAAATAATTGTATTTCTATTTATAGAGAGCCCTGGACCTTCCTCATATACTTTTGACCAAGACAGTCTGCCACTGACTAACACACAGTTGTATCTGTAAAACATTAAATATGATACTTTGGCCTTATGGATTTATGAAGATACATTTGATTCGCAATTCAACACCAACACAATTGTATGACTAAAGTTCAGACTAAAACAGCATTAGCATCTATACATGCATCCCACACTTTAACGTCAAGAACATCTCCTTTAACTTAATCAAGTTTAACGCAATTAACAAAGGAGTACCTTCCTACGCCAATTAATGGAAATTTTCTTCAGCAGCATCTTGTTTGCTCGAATGTTAGAAACGGAACATTATCATTCAAATCATTTTATGTATTTGTTTCAAACACAAGAAATGGCACAAGTAAAGTTGTCATAGTTTTAAGGAAATACCAGTTAGAACTAAATAATTGCTCTTGAAATAATTACTGCATTCTTTGTTTGGGAAAATCCTTTACGATTGTCTGCAAATAGGACTATAGGGGGATGCTAATAAACATTGAGAGAAGATGCAAGTTAGTGGCATGCAAAATAAGTCACATATATAGCTAGAAAATAGAATTAGCCACAGACAGTATCGTTTATTCGATACTGGAAGCTTCTAAAAAGACCGGAATCAGTGCACAGAAACTGTTGATGCAGAATAGTTTATTCGACATTTTTTGTAACTTCCAACAAAATCGGAATCAGTTCACAGATATTGCTACTGCAGTATCGTTTATTCGATATTTTTTGTAACTTCCAACAAGACTGGAATCAGTTCACAGAAACTGTTGCTGCAGTATAGTTTATTCGATATTTTTTGTAACTTCCAACAAAACCGGAAACAGTTCACAGAAATTGTTGATGCAGTATCGTTTATTCGATATTTTTTGTAAATTTCAACATGACACGAATCAGTTCACAGAAATTGTTGCTGCAGTATCGTTTATTTGATATTTTTTTGTAAATTTCAACAAGACCGGAATCAGTTCAGAGAAATTGTTGCTACAGTATCGTTTATTCAATATTTTTTGTAACTTTCAACAAGACCGGAATCAGTTCACAGAAATTGTTGCTTCAGTATCGTTTATTCGATATTTTTTGTAACATTCAACAAGACAGGAATCAGTTCACAGAAACTGCTGCTGCAGTATAGTTTATTCGACATTTTTGTAACTTCCAACAAAACCGGAATCAGTTCACAGATATTGCTACTGCAGTATCGTTTATTCGATATTTTTTGTAACTTCCATCAAGACCGGTATCAGTTCACAGAAATTGTTGCTGCAGTATAGTTTATTCGACATATTTTGTAACTTTTAACAAGACCGGAATCAGTTCACAGAAACTTGCTGCAGTATAGTTTATTCGACATTTTTGTAACTTCCAACAAAACCCGAAGCAGTTCACAGAAATTGTTGCTACAGTATCGTTTATTCGATATTTTTTGTAACTTCAAACAAGATCGGAATCAGTTCACAGAAATTGTTGTTGCAGTATCGTTTATTCGCTATTTTTTGTAAATTCAAACAAGATCGGAATCAGTTCACAGATATTGTTACTGCAGTATCGTTTATTCGATATTTTTTGTAACTTCCAACAAGACCGTAATCAGTTCACAGAAATTGTTGCTGCAATATATTTTATTCGACATATTTTGTAACTTTCAACAAGACCGGAATCAGTTCACAGAAACTGTTGCTGCATTATTGTTTATTCAATATTTTTTATAACTTCCAACAAAACCGGAATCAGTTCACAGAAATTGTTGCTGAAGTATCGTTTATTCGATATTTTTTGAAAATTCCAACAAGATCGGAATAAGTTCACAGAAATTGTTGCTGCAGTATCGTTTATTGGATATTTTTTGTAACTTCAAACAAGATCGGAATCAGTTCACAGAAATTGTTGTTGCAGTATCGTTTATTCGATGTTTTTTGTTACTTCCAACAAGATCGGAATCAGTTCACAGATATTGTTACTGCAGTATCGTTTATTCGATATTTTTTGTAACTTCCAACAAGACCGTAATCAGTTCACAGAAATTGTTGCTGCAATATATTTTATTCGACATATTTTGTAACTTTCAACAAGACCGGAATCAGTTCACAGAAACTGTTGCTGCATTATTGTTTATTCAATATTTTTTATAACTTCCAACAAAACCGGAATCAGTTCACAGAAATTGTTGCTGAAGTATCGTTTATTCGATATTTTTTGAAAATTCCAACAAGATCGGAATAAGTTCACAGAAATTGTTGCTGCAGTATCGTTTATTGGATATTTTTTGTAACTTCCAACAAAACCGGAATCAGTTCACAGAAATTGTTGCTGCAGTATCGTTTATTCGATATTTTTGTAACTTTCAACAAGACCGGAGTCCATTCATAGAAACTGTTGCTGCAGTATCGTTTATTCGATATTTTTTGTAACTTCCAACAAGACCGGAATCAGTTCACAGAAATTGTTGCTGCAGTATCGTTTATTCGATATTTTCTGTAAATTCGAACAAAACCGGAATCAGTTCACAGAAATTGTTGCTGCAGTATCGTTTATTCGATATTTATTGTAACTTTCAACAAGACCGGAGTCAGTTCACAGAAACTGTTGCTGCAGTATCGTGTATTCGATATTTTTTGTAACTTCCAACAAGACCGGAATCAGTTCACAGAAATTGTTGCTGCAGTATCGTTTATTCAATATGTTTTGTAACTTCCAACAAGACCGGAATCAGTTCACAGAAATTATTGCTGCCATATCGTTTATTCGATATTTTTTGTAACTTCCAATAAGATCGGAATCAGTTCACAGAAATTTTTGCTGCAGTACCGTTTATTCGATATTTTTTGTAACTTCCAACAAGACCGGAGTCAGTTCACAGAAACTGTTGCTATAATATCGCTTATTCGTTACTGGTAACTTTTAACAAAACCGGAATGAGTTAGTTCACAGGTATTGTTGCTGCAGTCAAGTTTTATTTCAAATTATAGAAAGTGTTTTTGCAGCTTTTTACTTTATCATACGTAGTATTGAGAAAGTATTATTTTCACACAAATTTTTGATATTTTAAAGATTTTGAAGTAAATATATGTTGTAAGACCTCCTGAACACGTTTCGTCTATTTTTGAAATGATGACCGTCTGTCTGTGGTTTGATTTCTTATGCAAACCATAGCAGCCCCAAATACTAATGGATTTTCACGAAACTTTATATCCGGCTTTGTTGTCAAAAGATCTATAACAAGATAGTATTTTTACTTTCCTTATGTCCATAATGTATAAGGAAAGTAGTGTAACGGGGTCGAAAACTCGAATTCGAGTTTTAGACGAGAGAGCACTTTTCAAGCATCCCTGATCACGAATAAAACATTTTTGAGATGATGTGTGTGTGTGTGTGAAAGGCTCAGACCATTCGGCTCGTCCAGGGACTTAGAGCAGCAAATTGAATGGCCGGTGTGTGTGTGTGTGTGTGTGTGTGTGTGTGTGTGTGTGTGTGTGTGTCAGCGAGTCTGTGGAGACGATATCTCACGAATGAATGGAACGATTTGAATGAAATTTTGTACAGATATCACAATCCTTGAATACTAGAAATCTATTGTTTTTAAATGCAATCGAATGTTCAAATTCCCCAAAATTTTCAAGTGAAATTTTGAAAAAATCATCAAAAAATCAAAACCATTAATAAAGTTATGCATGTGGACATTTCTTATGTAATGTTTCCTTAGAAAACGATTGTGTGTGTGAGATAAATTTTAGAACACTAGCATGAACTGTTCTGGAGATATTGCACATTTTTCAAATAAATTTTTCAAAAAATCCCATAAATAGAAAAAAAATATACTAACCATTGAGAAACATGTTCACTTTTCATATATAATATCATGCGATAAATTTGGTGACATCGTTCTCGTGGATCTAGCTCGTTCCTTTCATGAGAAAAGATACTTTGAGTAATACTTTTGTATTTGAACTCCAATAGTCATTTATCTGTGATAATAATAACTTATTTCTCCGTCCATAACGCTTGGCGAGATTTTGGCGACGAATTTGACGGAATGTCGCCAATTTGGCGACTTTTTAAAATGTTACCAAATTAACGAATATCTCGCCAAATGGATGAAAATGATGCTAAATCAATGAAAATGACGAACTCATTGACGAAAATTCAGTATCTTGGGAAGAATATAAGTATCTACTATACGAATAACCTATTTTTTTACTGTAAAAGTAGTAAATGCATTGCATTATATAAGGAAAGTCATATGCTGCGTACATCATATTTTTTTAATTCGAGCGAAAACTTCGAAATGTATTCGAAATTATATATGAAATTATATATTGTTTTAATATGGCAGCATAGAAGAAATTTTGACATAATCCTGTATGAAAAGGTTTATTTATGGTTCAATTATCATGAGACTTTATAGTTTCGATAAATGAAAAATAACCGCAATACAATTTTCTCGTCTGTGACATAATTAGCCTCTTAGGAAGGTGGGGGGGGGGGGAAATTGACCCCCCACCTGGGTGTACATTGTCAAATATCGTATCAATCGAAATATTGTTGCAAGTCCTCTAAAGTGAAGGGTAACACGCTATAGTTGTAAGCATTTGGAGCCATGATACTGATTTCCAAAATGTTTCTTGAAAAACTTGAGAAAAATAAAAGCTTCTAAAAATGTATTCTGGTACAAGAATGTGGAATTGAGACGGACTTCAGTTAATTTACTTCAATTGGCTTAGGTCATGTAGTGTATTTAACCATTGCAAAAATTATTTTCTTCACAGCATTATTTCTTGCAAAAGAACATTATAGTGCGAAAGCATTGGTTGTATCCCGGATAATGATACTTTAAACTATGCTATGGATCCAAATGCTATTAAAATTTCATATGCAATCACAAATAACTAACATTTTAAGCAAACTAAAAACAGTAATAACATGTGTACGCAAGCTAAAAAAAATACATTCCTTCTTATATCTAGCAAATAGTATACCCCATTATTCATGCGGTAAAATCATTATAAAGAAACAATATTTACAATCATGTGCAAATTCCTATAGTATTCTAAATTGCATTGTTATTCAAAACATTATATTAAAATATTTAAATTAATGCTCCTAAAAGAAGTTTAAGAATATCTGTTCTAGATATATAAAATTATCATCGCAGTCAACATTTATTTTATATGTATTTCTTTATAATTTAAATCAAAAAAGATTTAATATAACTCATTTGCCGCATAAACACGTTGGATTAAATCCGTTGCTAAGCGACATAATATAATTTTCTTCACATAAATTTGCGGAGGAAGATATCGTCTGCATAATGCTAAGTCTGTGGAAGGTTTAACAATGCATTCTTAATTTCCAGACAACCCCTAGCCCTAGAAATTCGAAACATGGATAAAATTTTAAGTAGCGAAAAATAGCTGAAGAATAAATCATCCTGATCTCGTTTATAAATGGATTTACGAAAAAATATGAAAATGAATGACAATATGCTGAAATGAAAGCACTAAAATTTTATGCAAATATATACCCGCACTACTTATATCCTCATATATTAGAAGATATACCCGTGTATTAGTGGAATATCACCCGTATTAGAATATTTGAGTTTCAACAATTATTTCCAAAATGAAACAGATAACGTAATACATTTCAAATATAAATAATCCCCTTAATCTATAAACCTGAAGACCGTAATTGATATAATCCGTCAAAAATTAAATTTCGATAGCATTTATTTCATATGTATTTCTTTGTAATTTAAATCAGAAAAGATTTATTATAACTCATCTGCCGCATAAACACGTTGGATTAAATCCGTTGCTAAGCGGCATAATATAATTTTCTTCACATAAATTTGCGGAGAAAAATATCGTCTGCATAATGCTAAGTCTGTGGAAGGTTTAACAATGCATTCTTAATTTCCAGACAACCCCTAGCCCTAGAAATTTGAAACATGGACTAAATTTTAAGTAGCGCTATTCCAAGGCTACCCACAAAATTCTATAACATTTGGGCCAGCCTTTATCCCCTGATGATGATACAAACAGACAGACAGACAATTAGACAGACATATTTTCAATTTTATTTATATAGCAAATAATTATGGTATACATGGTATACATGATGGCAATACATGGTATTATCTTCATTAGTGTGTCATTGGAAATTAATGAAAGTTTTATGGGCTGAATTATTATTATGGGCTGAAAAGGCATTGATTCGAATACTATAATGACACTAAGACGCTGTTCTAACTATAAAGTGTTAAATTTTATATATCGGTCTTACGGTGTTAATGAGGATAAATTTGAATTAAAATGCAGCAAAAACAAATCTGTTTGGCTAAAACTCAGACATAAATGAGATTAGCATATTTCCATGCTTTGCACCCTCTAACGTCAAAAGCCTGTCTTAGAAGTTAATTAAGTCCAATGCAATTAACTAAGGAACACCTTCCGACGTCAATTAATGGAATATTTCATCGCAGAACTTTGTTTGCTCCAGAATTAGAAGCTCTTCATTCTCTTTCAAGTTGACTTATATATTTGTTTCAAGCATAAGAAACGTTACAAATAAATTTTTCATCGAATTAGGAAGTACCATCTTAAAACTAGCAATTGCTTCTATAATAATTACTATGCTTTGTTTGGGGGGAAAAGTCGGAAAGTTTGTATAAACGTGAACTGAAAACGTTGTATGTGAATAGATCTGTAGGTGTTGGTAAGGATTAGGATAACATGTTAATTAGTGACAGGAAAATCAAGAAAATATTAGGATATATAATATTAGGATAATATTAGGATAATATTAGGATAATTAGTGACAGGTAAATTAAATTACAAATATTGCTGGAAATTATGCAAGAAAAATTGAAAAATATGTATTCTTGGTCCAATTGATCACTATTATAGCATGCCACCCTTTACTTTAAAAGACTTAAAACATCAATGATTGACAATGTACTTCTCTCAGAGGATAACTCCCCACCCTCTAGGGGGCTACATACGCCAGAAATCCGAAAGTTGTATTCCGGCTACTTCTCCTTACAATAATTAAAGCCCATTACAATAATTTAGCCCATTTTAAGCATGATTATGTCATATTTTTTCCTAAGTTGACATATTTGAAAAATATTAAATTTCAAATAAATTTCGAAGTTTTTGCTCTAATTTAAATATATATATATATATATAATTCTAAATTTTTCATTAACAGGCCCGAATATAAAGTTTCGTAAAAATCCATTAATATTTGTAGCAGCTATCGTGTATATAATAATCAGCCACAGACTCAAAATAGGTATACAGACAGGCACCACTTCAAAAATAACCAAAAGGTGTTCAGGAAGTCCTGAAACATATATTGACATCAAAATCTCGAAATCGAAAATTTTCAGAAAAGCAATATAATGTATCCTATAGTGTGAGACCAGAATATGTTCGCACATGTAGTGAGACAAGTTTATGTGTAGATTTATGGTGTCCTTAAAGGCAAACAAAGCATTAGTCTGGCTGGCGCCGAATTTTATGAGAACTTGAACTTTTAGGTCAAAGGACAGTAAATTTAGGAGGCCATATAAAAGTTGGGCCGGACTGAAAGTACAGTCGTGCCATTGGGTGAGGGGTGGCCAGTCAGTGCCATGGAAGAAGTAAGGCGGAGTTCCCCCCCCCCCCCCCCACCACCACCACCGAATGGACCTCATGTTTGGATCCGAAAATCGGCAGTATAGTATAGTATTAATATTAGTATTAAGATTATCGGAGTATTAGTATTATCGGCAGTATTAGTATGAGTATTTTGTAATAGATAGTAGTAGAACATGAACAAGTAAGATGACTTAGAAGCAATTATAGAAAGATTTGAGTATTAGAGAAATCATGACTTAGAGGCATCAGCATTCTGACTTAGCAACATGAACAAGTAAGATGACGACAAGTATCATCGTAAGATTAGCAGATTTCAAATAGTGAGAGTATCATCATGACATGGAGAGAACAACTACAGACGAATTTGACCACGGTTCCCAACAAGGCCCAAAACTCAAGGTATGTGTCATCAACAATCCAACGGTTAATGAATATTTAGATATTGGCTCAAATAGTCTCACATGTCTCCATCCCAGTCTATTTTAAGAGTAATATAATGTATTGGAAGTTAATAAGTAGTTATGTAAATTAATAAATGTTATTGTTAACTTTAAATGGATCTAATCTTTTAATAATGATTAATGAATTCCTTTACAGGACTCACACTTAAGTTAAAATAATTGGAGGGTTATTGCTTAAACACAACGCACTTATAATCACTAAAATTAAAGATAAACAATTAATATTAATATAGTTTAAACTTATAAATTAAACATACATTTTATTAGTCGTACCACATATAGTATGATAAAGTAGATATGGAATGCGAAAATATTTACTTTCTGCCACTGCAGTAGCGCCTGTTCGAGGCTGGTGACTTATTTCTAACACGACCATAATCAGTTTACCACTGGAATTGATCGTGATTTCAAACTATATAAACTGGGTTTGCAAGATTTTCATCCTAACGAGTATCAATCACGTAATGCATTTACCCTTCACGAAATTATTGTAGGTTTGATAATTTAGTAAGTTTGAATTTTGAATAAGTTGATGTCTACTTTGTATTGAGCAGTAAATATATTTTGTAGTATTATTCATTTTAAAAAACTCGAAGAATATTTTAATTATATATTTATTTTAACACCATCAATGCAAGCAGTGCAAGTTCCTTAACGCCATCAATTTGAACAGTACATTTTCCTTAACACTATTAATGTAAATAGTACAATTGACACCATCAATGCAAACAGACCGTACCCTCCTTTCCCTACCATCAACCCTTCGAAAAGACTTTCAGACCTCCATATTTAACGTGCGGTAGCACGAGGACAGTTTGAGCAGAACCAAGGATCGAACTCTGGTCCTTAGAGTGCAATAGCCAAGCCTTAATCACTGGGCTATCCTGTCAGTCACCAACCTCTCCGGAGGAAATTCAGACTCGCATATTTAACGTGCTAGTGCTCCGCGTGATTTGCATTTTTTGCAACGCTCAGAATTCAGCCAAAAATGTTATTCACAGCAAATCCACCCAACCATATATGTTACTCCCCCCTAAAAGTTAATGTGTTTCCATTGCTTTACAAGACATTCATTTTCTTTTATATACACACTATATGGAAAATTATGTGTTTATTAGTCATTATATTACTCTATGGCATACATTATCTATAGCTCTTTCTCTCTTGCGACCCAGACAGTCCGACCTACCCAAAGGTTTAAGTTACATGTTTGGACTGACGGGACAATGCCACCACATTTACATTGGAACCCAGTGGGGAAGACATCCACGACGACCGTATCCCCCTTCCCCTAGCACCAACTGCTCTGAAGGACTTTCAGACCTATATATTTAACGTGCCTATACTCCGAGTGAACACGAGAACAGTTTCGGACCCGGGTTCAAACTCGGAATTCGAACGCGGATCCTCCGAGTGCAATCCCAGTGTTCAAACCACTGAGCTGGCACACGTGCCACCAATATCTAGGAAGGACTTTCGGACTTACAGATTTAACGCGTCCATACTCCGCGTAAATATATATTTCGCAACGCTCCGATTTCAGGCAGAGATGTAATTCACAACAAATTAAGCCAATCATATATGTTATTCACAACAAATCCACGCAACCATATTGGTTATTCACAAAAAATCCACCCAATCATATAGGTTATTCACAACAAATCAACCCAACCATATATATGTTATTCACAGCAAATCCACCCAAACATATAGGTTATTCACAACAAATCCACCCAACCATATAGGTTATTCACAAAAAATCCACCCAAACACATAGGTTATTTACAACAAATCCACCCAACCATATATGTTATTCACAACAAATCCAACCAACCATATATGTTATTCACAACAAATCCACCCAACCATATAGGTTATTCACAGCAAATCCACCCAATCATATAGGTTATTCACAAAAAATTCACCCAACCATATAGATTATTCACAAAAAATCCACCCAAACAAATAGGTTATTTACAACAATCCACCCAACCATATATGTTATTCACAACAAATCCACCCAACCATATAGGATATTCACAGCAAATCCACCCAATCATATAGGTTATTCACAGCAAATCCACCCAACCATATAGGTTATTCACAAAAAATTCACCCAACCATATAGGTTATTCACAAAAAATTCACCCAATCATATGCGTTATTCACAACAAATCCACCTAACCGTATATATTATTCACACCTAAAATAAATGTGTCCCTATTGCTTTGCAAAATATTCATTTTATTTTATATACACTCTATATAAAGAATTATAAACAATTCACTATTACTTACTCTACTTCGTTATCAAAACCGCATTTAACATAACCCAACAATGCAAATAAAACAGCCCCAAACTGAACAAGTAGAGATTTGAACGCATATCCTTATTACCACTTCTTCGCCGATTATAATAATCTCTCCCTTCGCCTTTTAAACATCTTTATTTAAATCCCTTGACAGCGGCATATTCTAGTTGAAAATTCAATATCAATATTGCTGACTGAAAACCTGATTTAAAATGGAAATGCATTTGTATTAGTCGTTTGAATTCTGCATCAAAATGCCTGCAGTCTTTTGAATGAATTGTAATGCAAATATTGATGAGCTAGGAGAATGATCGGAATAATCGTAAATCGTTCATTCTTGGAACGCATTCCTTTCCTTATATACATAGTACAAAGGAGAGTATTGTGATATAAGGAAAGTATTGTGACGGGATCGAAAATTCGAATTCGAGTTTTCGACGAGAGAGCACGCTTGAAGCATCCCTGAACACGTATCAAACGTTTTGAGGTGATGTCTGTGTGTGTGTCAGTGAGTCTGTGGAGAAGATATCTCACGAACGAATGGAGCGTTTCGAATGAAATTAAGTGTAAACATTACAATCCGCGAATATTAGAAGTATATTGTTTTTACACATAATCGAATGATCCCGGCCACAACTTTGCTACAGTAAACCTTCGGGTCTGTCGTGTGGTCTAGGTTTTCAACATAATCGAATGATCAGACCCCCCCCCCCCCTAAATTTTCGAGTGAAATTCAAATCATCAAAAAATCAGAACTTTTAATAAAGTTACTCAAATAGTTATTCCTTACTCAAATAGTTATTTTTGAGGTGATGTGTGTGTGTGTGTGTGTGTGTGAAAGTGTGTGTGTGTGTGTGTGTGTGTGTGTGTGTGTGTGTCAGTGAGTCTGTAGAGACGATATCTTATGATTGAATGGAGCGATTTGAATGAAATTTTGTACAAAAATCACAATCCGTGAATACTGGAAGTCTATTGTTTTAAATGCAATCAAATGTTCAGATTTCCCTAAATTTTCAAATGAAATTTTGAAAAATACATCAAAAAATCAAAACCTTCAATAAAGTTACGCAAATAGACATTGCTTATGAAATTTTTCCTTGGGAAACATTTGACATAAACTTTAGAACGCTAGCATGAACCGTTCTTGAGATATTGTCGATTTTTTTATTGTAAAAAGAGTAAAGTCATTGCATTATATAAAAAATGTATATGCTGCCCACATAAGATTTTTCTAGCAACTGTGGTATTTCCGTTTCAATTTTGTGGTCAAATAGATTAAAATATGTGCAGTTAGTTCATAAGAAACATGGATTGTACTGGCATCTCATATCCACACCAGCATCACAAGGACGAGTTGGAAGTGTTTTCTAACTGTTAACCTAATTGCTCACATTTAATACACTAAATTCTGCATGCAAAAACGGTTTCAGATTTAATCATAGAAACCTATTGTGGGCAGCATATGACTTTTACCTACATACACTAATTCATTTTCGATTTATTTATTCAATAATTCATTTAATTCAGATTTATTACACAAAATAACACATATAATTATTTGAAATTACATTGACTTTGCTCATTAATTCTATTTTCGTTTTTATTTGATAACTGGACGTATGCAAAAATGTGAAAATATATATATATCAGGAGAATGGGTAGTACTAGAGACTGGTCTTATTGTTTTCATCGTTAAAAATTATGTATAGAACAAGAATTTAATTCATATATTTGAGCATACGAGGTCTTTTATTTCAGATTTTAATAATTTTTGCGTGCCATTTCGCAAAAAAGGCAGGTTTCCTTTTGCTGAATCGCACTAAAATCAAATCTAAACCAAGGTATCGCATAAATGAGTTACCAATAATATTTTACCATTAATTCCTCTATTAATTTTTAAGTTAGAGTGGTTTGCATAAATTTCATATTCCTTTATATCTGACAAAAATATCTATATTTAAAACTAAACTGTTCAGAAAAGTAACAACAATGTTATATTCCAACTCTATATTTTTGCATAATAAGATTAAAAATCTGATGTGGGCAACACATGACTTTCCTTATATAATGAAATGAATTTACTACTTTTAGAGTAAAATAAATAAGTTTTTCTTCTAGTAGATACTAATATCATTTCCAAGTTATTGAAATTTCGACAATTAGTCGTCATTTTCATTGATTTAGCGTCATTTTTATCCAATTGGCGAGATTTTCGTTAATTTGGCAACATTTCAAAAAGTCGCCAAGTTGGCGACATTCCGCCAATTTCGTCGCCAAAATCTCGCCAAACGTTATGGACGAAGAAATAAGTTATATATATATATAACTTAATAGATATTGAATTTTCGACATATATTATATAACTATTATTATATATTTATGTATTATATAACTTATTAGATATAGAATTTTCCACAATTAGTCGTCATTTTCATTGATTTAGCGTCATTTTTATCTATTTGGTGAGATTTTCGTTAATTTGGCAACATTTCAAAAAGTCGCCAAGTTGGCGACATTCCGCCAATTTCGTTGCCAAAATCTCGCCAAACGTTATGGACGAAGAAATAAGTTATATATATATATAACTTAATAGATATTGAATTTTCGACATATATTATATAACTATTATTATATATTTATGTATTATATAACTTATTAGATATAGAATTTTCCACAATTAGTCGTCATTTTCATTGATTTAGCGTCATTTTTATCTATTTGGTGAGATTTTCGTTAATTTGGCAACATTTCAAAAAGTCGCCAAGTTGGCGACATTCCGCCAATTTCGTTGCCAAAATCTCGCCAAGCGTTATGGACGAAGAAATAAGTCGTTCTTACAGCAGATAAATTGGCGTTCAAATGCAAAAGTATTACTCAAAGTATCTTTTTTCATGAATGGAACGAGCTAGATCCACGAGAATGATGTCACCCAATTTATCGCATGATATTATATATGAAAAGTGAACACGTTTCTCAATAGGAAACATTTTTACTTTCCTTATATACATAATGTATAAGGAAAGTATTGTGACGGGGTCGAAAATTCGAATTCGAGTTTTCGACGGGAGAGCACGTTTCAAGCATCCCTGATCACGAATCAAACATTTTTGGAGTGATGTCTGTGTGTGTGTGTGTGTGTGTGTGTGTGTGAAAGTATGTGTGTATGTGTGTGTGTCAGTGAGTCTGTGGAGACGATAACTGACGAACGAATGGACCGATTCGAACCAAATTTGGTACAAAAATCACAATCCGTAAACACTGGAAGCCTATTGTTTTTATTCGTAATCGAATGTTCAGAACCTCCCTAAATTTTCGAATGAAATTTTGAAAAAATCGTCAAAAAATCAAAACCGCTAATAAAGTTACGCAAATAGACATTTCTTATGTAATTTTTCATTAGAAAACGATTGGCATAAATTTTAGAAGGCTAACATGAACCGTTCTCGAGATATTGTACATTTTTCAAAAAAATTATGAAAAAGTCACATAAAAAAAATTCCTATTGAGAAACATGTTCACTTTTCATATGTAATACCATGCGATAAATTGAGTGACATCATTCTCGTGGATCTAGTTCGTTCCATTCATGAAAAAATATACTTTGAATAATACTTTTGTATTTGAACGCCAATAGTCATTTATCTGCTGTAAGAATAACTTTTTTCTTAGTGCATAACTCTTGGCGAGATTTTGGCGACGAATTTGGCGAAATGTCGCCAACTTGGCGACTTTTTGAAATGTTGCCAAATTAACGCAAATCTCGTCAAATGGATAAAAATGACGCTAAATCAATGAAAATGACAACTAATTGTCGAAAATTCAATATCTTGGAAAGAATATTAGTATCTACTATAAGAAAAACCTATTTTTTTACTGTAAAAGTAGTAAATTCATTACATTATATAAGGAAAGTCATGTGTTGCCCACATCAGATTTTTTTTTCTATTTTATATGACTTTTTGATAATATTTTTGAAAAATGTACAATATCTCGAGAACGGTTCATGTTAGCGTACTAAAATTTATGTCAATCGTTTTATAATGAAAAATTACATAAGAAATGTCTATTTGCGTAACTTTAATATTGGTTTTGATTTTTTAACGATTTTTTCAAAATTTCATTCGAAAATTTAGGGGGGTTCTGAACGTTCGATTGCGTATAAAAACAATAGGCTTCCAGTGTTTATAGATTGTGATTTTTGTGCCAAATTTGGTTCGAATCGGTCCATTCTTTTGTTAGTTATCGTCTCCACAGACCCACTGACACACACACACATACTTTCACACACACACACACACACACACACACACACACACACACACACACACACACACACACACACACACACACACACTCACACATCACTTCAAAAATTTTTGATTCGTGATCAGGGATGCTTGAAACGTGCTCTCCCGTCGAAAAATCGAATTCGAATTTTCGACCCCGTCACAATACTTTCCTTATACATTATGTATATAAGGAAAGTAAAAAGGAAGAAAATGATATGATATAACAAAAAGAAAATATAAGATGTTTTCTTCAGCTCGAAATTTCTCTTTTACCAAAACTCAAGATATCCCTGTAGTATATTTTATTTTCATTTTTGTTCCCTTTTCGTCGCGAGATCAATTTGACGAAGAAAATATAAGATTGCAAAGACGCTTTTGGTAGAAAAAATTTGAATACATACGTAAAAATTTTTCATTCTAATTCCTTACTGCATTTTTTTCGAATACTGAGATGCAAAATATTGCTGGAATACGAAAATTATTACTTACTTTAGGAGAGTAGTTTTTTTTTTAATTATGAAAACATCTGATGTGAGCAGCACATCTATATATATAAAGAAGAAAAGTATGTATGTATGTAAGTATGTATGTATGTATGTATGTATGAAAATGTATATAAAGAAGAAATATCTATATATATAAAGAAGAAATGTATGTATGTATGTAAGTATGTATATATGTATAAAGTATGTATGTATGTATGTATGTATGTATGAAAACATCTGATGTGAGCAGCACATCTAAATATATAAAGAAGAAAAGTATGTATGTATGTAAATATGTATGTATGTATATATAAAGTATGTATGTAAGTATATATTAAGTATGTATGTATGTATGTATGTATGTATGTATGTATGTATGTATGTATGATCCAACATCGCGGGAGAACAGCTGGGCCGAATTTGATGAAATTTGGTGGGTAGTCTTAAAATAGCCCCAAGTAAAATTTAGTCCATGTTTTGAATTTCTAACACCAGGGGTTGTCGCGATATTAATAAATAATCTGATGTGGGCAACACATGACTTTCCTTATATAACGTAATGAATTTACCACTTTTACAGTAAAATAAATAGGATATTCTTATAGTAGATAATAATATTCTTTCCAAGATATTGAATTTTCGACAATTAGTCGTCATTTCATTGATTTAGCGTCATTTTTATCCATTTGGCGAGATTTTCGTTAATTTGTCAACATTTCAAAAAGTCGCTAAAATGGCGACATTCCGCCAAAATTCGTCGCCAAAATCTCGCCAAGCATAATGGACAAAGAAATAAGTTATTCTTACAGCAGATAAATGACTATTGGCGTTCAAATACAAAAGTATTACTCAAAGTATCTTTTTTCATGAATGGAACGAGCTAGATCCACGAGAATGATGTCACCCAATTTATCGTATGGTATTACTGAAAAGTGAACATGTTTCTCAAGAGGAAATATTTTTTTTATTTTATATGACTTTCTGATAATTTTTTTGAAAAATGTGCAATATCTCGAGAACGGTTCATGTTAGCGTTCTAAAATTTATGTCAATCGTTTTCTAATGAAAAATTACATAAGAAATGTCTATATGCGTAACTTTATTAGTGGTTTTGATTTTTTGACTATTTTTTCCAAATTTCATTTGAAAATTTAGGGGGTGTTCTTAACATTCGATTGTGTATAAAAACAAGTGTGTTCGATTGTGTATAAAAACACTTCCAGTGTTTACGGATTGTGATTTTTGTACCAAATTTGGATCGAATCGGTCTATTCGTTTGTCAGTTATCGTCTTCACAGACTTTCACACACACACACACACATACTTTCACACACACACACACACACACACACAGACATCACTTCAAAAATGTTTGATTCGTGATCAGGGATGCTTGAAACGTGCTCTCCCGTCGAAAACTCGATTTCGAATTTTCGACCCCGTCACAATACTTTCCTTATACATTATGTATATAAGAAAAGTAATAGGATTTTCTTATGGTAGATACTAATATTCTTTCCAAGATATTGAATTTTCGACAATTAGTCGTCATTTTCATTGATTTAGCATCATTTTTATCCTTTTGGCGAGATTTTCATTAATTTGGCAACATTTCAAAAAAGTCGCCAAGTTGGCGACATTCCGCCAAATTCGTCGCCAAAATCTCGCCAAGCGTTATGCACTAAGAAAAAAGTTATTCTTACAGCAGATAAATGACTATTGGCGTTCTAATACAAAAGTATTATTCAAAGTATATTTTTTCATGAATGGAACGAGCTAGATCCACGAGAATGATGTCACTCAATTTATCGCATGGTATTACATATGAAAAGGGAACATGTTTCTCAATAGGAATTTTTTTTTTTTTTTATGTGACTTTTTCATAATATTTTTGAAAAATGTACAATATCTCAAGAACGGTTCATGTTAGCGTTCTAAAATTTATGCCAATCGTTTTCTAATGAAAAATTACATAAGAAATGTCTATTTGCGTAACTTTATTAGCGATTTTGATTTTTTAACGATTTTTTCAAAATTTCATTCGAAAATTTAGGGGGGTTCTGAACATTCGATCACGTATAAAAACAATAGGCTTCCAGTGTTTACGGATTGTGATTTTTGTACCAAATTTGGTTCGAATCGGTCCATTCGTTTGTCAGTTATCGTCTCCACAGACTCACTGACACACACACACACACACACATACTTTCACACACACACACACACACACACACACACACACACATACACACACACAGACATCACTTCAAAAATGTTTGATTCGTGATCAGGGATGCTTGAAACGTGCTCTCCCGTCGAAAACTCGAATTCGAATTTTCGACCCCGTCACAATACTTTCCTTATACATTATGTATATAAGGAAAGTAAAAACGAAACTTTCTTTTATATCATCATCAAGGGATAACAGTTGCACCGAAAAACGAAACTTTCGTTTGTCTCATCATCACGGGATAACAGCTGTACCGAATTTAATGAAATTTTGAGGGTAGCTTTAAAATAGCCCCTTCTAAATTTAGTCCAAATTTCGGTTTCTAAGACTAGGGGTTGTCGAGATATTTATGGAAAACGAAACTTCTTCCTAGGAGTTCTACTCTTTAACTCTATGATTTTCAACGAAAAGGATTGGAAATCGTTGGTTTAAAACGTGAAAGTCAATTAAATCTCAGTATATTCGAAGTTTTGTAGGAGTTTGTTGAACGTATTAGTCACTTTTGAAATCGCAGGTTTGAAATATGAATTTAAATGGAAACTCTATCAGCATGGTTTATTTTTCACAGTTATTTTTCTCAATAAATTTTATTAATTTGAATAATACATAAATGAATATAAAAATATCTTTCTATCTATTTATATATACAAAGAAGAAAATTATGTACGTATGATCCAATGGATCTGATTGGATAAAGAGTGGCCAATCAGATTCATTTTTTTTCTTACATAATGCAATGAATTTACTTTTTTCACAGTGAAAAAGCAATGTATAAGGTTCACGACCCTTTATGTTCCGGTATAATTTTTATCAGAGTTTTGAATCGTAAATCCAGAGCAACGACGGGTAATCGCTGCTAGTGACCATATAAAGTAATAAATTTACTCCTTATACAGTGAAAAAAGTATGCGTAAGACCCACGGCACAACGTTTTCAAAGTTGAATTGTACATTTAGCGCTTTTCTTGATGACAACATATAAAAGTATTTCGAAGTACACAGTTGACTTATATTTCGCGCAACTCTAAATTGACAACTATCAATATTGATAGCATCTGCAATAGGCAGTGTATTCTGTATAACAATAAAATATTATACCTAATTTCACATTGATAAATATTGTATTATACCTAATATTAAATTGATGAAAATTATACTTAGTTTCAAATTGATAAATATTACACTTAATTTCAAATCAGTGAATTTTATATCTAGTTTTAACTTAATGAAAATTATATCTAGTTACTTTCCTTGTATACATAATGTATAAGGAAAGTATTGTGTCGAGGTCGAAAATTCGAATTCGAGTTTTCGACGGGAGGGCACGTTTCAAGCATCCCTGATCACGAATCAAATATTTTTGAGGTGATGTCTGTGTGTGTGTGCGTGCGTGTGTGTGTGTGTGCGTGTGTGTGTGTGTGTGTGCGCGCGTGTGTGTGTGTGTGTGTGTGTGTGTGTGTGAAAGTATGTGTGTGTGTGGGTGTGTATCAGTGAGTCTGTGGAGACGATATCTCACGAATCCATGGAGCGTTTCGAATAAAATTTGGTATAAAAATCACAATCCGTGAATACTGAAAGCCTATTATTTTAAAACACAACCGAATGTTCAGAACCCCCCTAAATTTTCGAGTGAAATTTTGCAAAAATCATCAAAAAATCAAAACCTTTAATAATGTTACGTAAATAGATATTTCTTATGTAATTTTTCGTTAGAAAACGATTGACATAAACTTTAGAACGCTAGCATGAACCGTTCTCGAGATATTGCACATTTTTCAAATAAATTTATCAAAAAATCCCATGAATTATAAAAAAATATTAACTTTTGAGAAACGTGCTCACTTTTCGTATGTAATATCATGCGATAAATTGGGTGACATCATTCTCGTGGATCTAGCTCGTTCCATTCATGAGAAAAGATACTTTGTGCAATACTTTTGTATTTGAATACTAATAGTCATTTATCTGCTATAAGAATAACTTATTTCTCTGTCTATATCGCTTAGCTAGATTTTGGCGACGAATTTGGTGGAATGTCGCCAACTTGGCGACTTTTTGAAATGTTGCTAAATTAACGAAAATCTCGCCAAATGGATAAAAATGACGCTAAATCAATGAAAATGACGACTAATTGTCGAAAATTCAATATCTTGGAAAGAATATAAGAATCTATTATAAGAAAAACCTATTTTGTTTCACTTTAAAAGTAGTAAAGTCATTGATTGCATTATATAAGGAAAGTCATGTGTTGCCCAAATCAGACTTTTTTAAATTGAATAATATTGAACCTAGTTTTAAATTTATGAATATCATACCTAGTTTTGAATTGATGAATGTTAATTACACCTAGATTTAAATTGATGATTATTGATTTACTAAATCGCTTGTACCTAGTTTTTAGTTGATGAATTTTAATTATACCTAGTTTATAATTGATGAATATTAATTTACCGAATTTTAAATTACTGAATATTACACCTAGTTTTAAATTAATTAAAATTAAGTGTACATATATTTAAATTCATGAACATTACCTAGCTTTAAATTGATGAATTGTATATCTAATATCACTTACATGATGAACTATGTTTGTCTGTTTTTCTGTCTGACTCTCTGCCAGTGTTTACTGTAGCATGAAGTTTCCAGCAGGCACAAAATTGTGAACAGGTTTCACATAAATTGGTTCTGTAGCTATCGAAAATATTATCCCAAATTTTTCATCTTAACATCATCTGAAAAACCAAAAAAATTCTTTCCAACAATTTCTGCCCCGAATCCGTAAGATAATTACTTCATTTATTTATTTAATTTTATACATATTTAAATATGCATTATTTTACTGTCTGATTCCTTATCAGTCATATCCGAATATTAAAAATTGATTCAATTTTAAACCTTTACAAAAATTTGAGCGTATTTCTTCGCATTCTAAATAACATAAATACCATATTATTTGATATTCTGTGAATTTTCAAGCAAAGTCATAAAATTTTAATTTTGCATTTCGTTAATTAAATGCGTTAATTTTTCCCGTCCCTCATTGATTAGGTAATAGACTAGGTATTGCTGAGGATAAAACTGTTTATGCGTATACGTTGTAGCAAATCAGATGATATGGAAATTGAATGGTCTTAGATATGTATGCGTATTAATTAAGTATCAAGCTCTTTTTTAGGATCCGGGTAATTCCGGGAAAAACTTTCAAGTATCTACATATTTTAACAATTGAAATTCTAGTGATAAGGAGTCAAATCTCTAAGATTGTTGATTTAAAAAAAATCTAAGAATATTTGCTCATTTATCAAAAGATTCCTTATCTGAATTTCGTATTTCTTTATAACTGATAAAATATATCTATGTTTAAATCTACTCTTTCCAGAAAAAATAACAGCAATGTTATTTTTTTTTCAATTCCATATTTTGCATAATAAAATAAAAAAGGAAGAAAGAGATATGACATAACAAAAGGAAATAAAAGAACTTTTTTCAGCACGAAATTTCTCCTCCACCGTAGATCAAGAGTTCCCTGTAGTGTTTTTCTTTTTTCTCTTATTTTTTTTCAGTTTTGTTCTTTTTTCCTTCCGGGATCAATTTGATAGAGAAAAAGTACAAAATATTGCAAAGACGTTTTTGGAAGAAAAAATTTGAATACATTCGCAAAAAAACATTTCGACCTTATTCCCCACTGCATTCTGGATATTTTTTTCGAATATTGCGATGCAAAATATGACTGGAACAGAAAAAATATTGCTTACTCTGTGGGACAAGATTTCTTTTAATTAAGAAATAACAATACATTCTCTACGGAGAGGACCAAACATAGAGATTTATAAGCTTTCACAAGCTATGAATCAAGGGAGTCTCTAGTATTTATCTACACTTCGTTTTCTGACACATGCATATTGTATTCATTTCCACTTGCATTTCAATCGTTCCTAGAATTTACAAAATATTCATTTTTTCAGTATTTTACACAAATTATCCTTTCAAATTTTACCCCTTCACTCACGTCGGAAGCCGAGAAAGGTATCAAATATTTTCCTAGACCCTTCAGCCATTGACCTAGAAGTCTAAATTTTTGAACACTTACAGTATAAACTACTGTACGATTTTCGATTAACCCACGGAGCTGGAAAAATGGGCTTTTTTAAAAGTATTTTTAGGCTATATAGAAGCCACTTCTCCCCCTTTGAACTAGAAGGATGAATCTTTGCACACTTTTTGTATCAACCATCGGACAGAACCATTGACGACCATAGTAAAGGGAAAGGGGGTTACTCGTCGTCTCTTGGAAGTCCAAGGTTACAAAAGACGGCATCAAGTTTGCCGATGTTATACGTCTTATCCTTAAATTTGCCGCCTCCTGGAAAAGTTCTATAGGTGACCATGAATACAACCTAACGTAATTGGTTCTCCGATCTAATTCTTCCCAAGGCGGAGATCATTTTTTAGACATTCCAGAACCTTAAACATCCTTTAAGTGGCCCAGAAGATTTAATCTTTGCAAATCACTCCGAGCCCTAGTATAAGGTGTCGAAAGCCCAGGCCGTCTGACTCATCCGTAGACTAAGGGCAGCAGTTTGGGCGGCCAGGAAGACTAATATAAGGTATAAAGAACCTTGATGTCCCAACCAAGAATCGAGTCCTGGATCTACGAACTAGTCAGCTGATGCTCTACCTTTGAGCTACTGGGACGAAATTGCAAGCTCCTTATCGTCGAATTGGACTCTACATTTTCCTCCCTCTTATGTCAAATTGGCGGGTAACTGCCAATCTCACTGACCACCTCCTGCCATTTTACACTTAGATTCGCCTCCTACTAGTACTAATTTTACCCAAGTTAGCATCCTGCTTGAGCGATACCCTCTCAATTTTGAAATCAGCTCTCAATCTTCCAGAGTTCACTGGATCCGTATTGGGTCACTTTCAGACCTCCGACATCTTTGCACTCACCTACAAGGTTGATTTGTTCGGGCGCCATTATGAAATACCTTGCTGCGCCTGTCGGGAATCGAACCATGGATCTCCGAACAGGCCAGCCGATGCTCTACCGTTGAGCTACTGGGACCAAATTGCAAGCTCTTATTGTCGAAGTGGACTCAGCAAAAGTACTCCCAGGTATCGACCAGAACGTTGTGGAACAAAATTTTCGATGTTTTGGTTTGTTTTGTTTTGAGGCATTAAGTCATTAAGTCACTCTAAACCCTCCATAGTCCCGTACTCATTGCAAACATGAAAGTTTGAAATTCGACTGCGAGGTATAAACTTAACTGTCTTGATTTTTAATTAGAACAACTATTTTTAACGCTAGAAACCATACATTGTTAAGCAAAATGGAACTTATTAAGCATTGCAATTTATATATTATTTATTAAGAGTGTTAGTTTTCTTATCATTGACAGGCTTAAATGTTAAGCAGTAGTTAAACAAATCGTTTTGGTGTAATTTTTCGCTAATTATAGAAAATTCATAATAATTTATTATGTGCCTATACCCACACTGCTGATAATTTGTTTTCGGGAACAGTTGTCTTGGAATTGTTAGTCTTGTATTAGCCTTATATTAGTCTTGGAAGTCTTAGAAGTCTTACAATTATTTAACTTATGCACTCTGGTGATGTTTAAAGGGAACGCATAAAATGGAAAGCTTTACTATCAAATTTAAAAACCTGATGTGGGCAGTACATGACTTTCCCTGCAGACTTATATACACATTCTCTTATTTTAATTAAATTTAATTCACTATTAATTCAATTTTCGTTCTCATTTGGTAACTGGACTCATTTTCAAAGGTGGCGTAGAGAAAAAACAAAAAAAATATTTCGAGAACGGCTGGTCCTAGTGTAATGGGGTTGGTCTTATTCTTTTCTTCGTTGAAAATTACGTATAAAACAAGTATTTAATGGATATATTTCAGCATACGTAGTTTTTTAATTTAGATTTTGTAGATTTTTGCGGGCCATTTTGCAAAAAAAGGCAGGTTAATTTTTTCCGAATCATACCAAAATCTAATCAGCACCAGGGTGATCCATAAGCGACTTATCTACCAAATTTTGTGAAATTCAATTCATTAGATCTTGAGCTAGAGTGGATAAAATCTTTTTCAGGCCATTTCGCAAAAAAGGCGGGTTCTTTTATCCCGAATCGTACCCAAAACTAATCAGCACCAGATTCGCCCACAAGTGACTTACTTACCAAATTTTATGAAATTCAGTCAATAACTTTTTCAGTTAGAGTGGATAGAAAATCTGCACAGACAGACAGACACACAGACACACAGACAGACACATAGACAGACACACAGACACACACATAGACGTCACGCTAAAAATAGTTTTTTCGTATTCTAGAGGTCTCTAAACGTGTAGATCCGTCGAAAACTCGAGTTGCGATTTTCGGCATGATTCCAATACTTTCCCTATATATTACCATGTATTGCAGGGAAAGTAAAAAAAAAATTGGGCAGTGAGGATTTAATGAGCTATTTTAAAAATATATAACTAACCATTTTACTTATGCTTCGCACGTACAAAATGGCCAGTTATCATTAAATTCGACACCTAATTAGTTTTTGAATCGAGTTAGGTTTTTGTTTGGTTATTACAGAAGTTGGGATTTATTTTACGAAATGTTATTCACTCAAAACCATTTCAGCTCCATCGGCCTGGAGCCACAGCCGATTCTTTTATTATTATTATTCTTTAGAATTGTCACAGCTAATACGATTTTTTGAAATATTAGACTTTTACATTGATCTGGAAGCTGAGACGGATCAAATGAGAAGACAGATTCGAACCCGAGTGAAAGTGTTTGATAATTTTAAAATAGTTATTTTGCGTTCGAGGATGAACACAACAGTCAAAACTGTAATTAAATGTTTTTCATAACTTTTTCTAAAAATAAGCAAACATTCATTTAGAAAATAATTAGATTTTATTTTACTAATTTGTGCGCTATTTAAATATCACAGTATATTTAAGAAGGTATATATTTAGAAAGAATCACTTTGAATCAAGATTCTATCTTCATTAACACAGTTGAAATAGATAGAAGAAAACTTTTTTGTTTTTAGATTAATGTGATATATTTTGA